>JASFAX010002105.1:0-47408 GCA_030737875.1 Allium sativum
AAGCAAATAACCTGTTTTGTAGTAGTGAGCGCTTTGATTCAGAGAGTAATGAGTAGAGAGTGAGAAGAGATGAAGTTTTATTAAAATAGAATTGAATTCGGCAGAGTATAAGTGTAGAAATCATGAAAATGAGAAGATATAATGGTGTAAAGAATGGAGATGAAGATGGAGAAGATGAATTATAAAAAAATTCGAAATCAGCCCATATTTATAACAGTTGAAAGGTTGCAACGTTTCTGGAACGTCACAAAAAGTGAAAAGACACTTCCTTTCAATTTTCAAAAAGTGACAGTTATATGTCGACATGTATATAAATGTATGTCGACATATCATGGGTTAAAAATGAATTTTGAGCATTTTTCAAGTATTTCGATATATATTTTTTGAAAGTGGATAAAACTTTCATTATGGGCTTTTGGCGGCCCAAAAAGAGAATGTAGCCGCTGCGCAAGTAACATGCGACATCACATACAAGGCAAGTTCAGTTAATCAACTACCGACATAACACAAACCCACTTACAAAACACAATCTTTCCAAAATTAAAACGAAACCCCCAAATCACACGATGGCGAATAGCGGCGGAGACCAAATTGCACATGAATTCATGGAGGCCTTAGGTTTTTCGCCTTCGTTCCGTGATACCCGCCTCTTCGATGGATCCACAGCTCCAGTATCAGATGGTGGTACTGCCACTTCTGACGTATGGCTTCTTCTTCGACATTTAAGAATTAATTTGACTTCTTTCTCATTCAATTTGTTGATTTCATTAACTGATCGACGTTTTTTGTGAAAAATCCTTATGTTTCGCTCTTTCCATAACCACCAACATCCAGATATAATGCTAATGCTTTATTCTTTTATTTCTACGTCTATCTTCGACCAATTCCTTACCAGGTAATTTACAATATGATGTAGCTTGTTAGATTTTTTCCCTGATGTTGTACTTATGTTGAATGCTGTCAATTATGTTTGCCGAGAATTCGCATTCAAAGAACAGATGATAGTGATTTTCTTCATTTTTCTCACACAGAGGGCAAATGTTTTCAGAAATGATACCCCACTTAAGTAATCTATCTCTCGTTGGCAATCTATGCAGTAATACTTTGTAAATTTTGTGTGATAATTTAGGTGGTAATTGTCTATTCCACACTATATTTTTCCAGTCCACTGTAGCATCCACGACTCTGCATGCATTCCAAGCACTTTTAATTGTGAAGTTTTTGTTTGGTGTCCAGTTCCATGTGTCAAATTCTCTATCAATGAATAATGGAGTAAATTCAATTTCTCTCTTAAGATTCTCTGCATGAGGCAGTCGATCACAACTCCATACACCATTAGAAATAATATGATTAACTGTATGGTTAGGATTACCATAGGCAGAAAATGTATCCTAACCCAGCATATCAATAAAAGATTTACCTTTTAGCCATGGGTCTCTCCATAGGTCTGTACCATAACCATTAGCAATTTCTCTTTCGCAATTTGCCGCCAATTTATTTCTTATTCTAAGAATGACTTTCCATGTTGCTGAGGCATTATTATCAATTGGCATGGTCCAAAAGTTGGTCTTGATATATCTTCTACACATCCATCTTGCCCATAGCCCCTGTTTGTTAATAATTTTCCATGCTTGCTTGATCGTAATTGCATCTCTCATTTCTTTGATTTTCCTCAGACCAACATCACCTTCCTCTTTAGGTCTACAAAGATCCTCAAATTTAATTTTGTGCATTTTGATATATATATATATATATATATATATATATATATATATATATATATATATAATTCTGGAAATTCTTGAATTAAAACATAGTGTTATAAATGAATATTATAAAGTAAAAATCATATGAAAACATAGATACAAACTATATAAACATATTTATAAAATTATAGAGTTAAAGCTATATAAACATATAAAGTATATAAAAGCATAAATATGAAACTTATAAAACTTGAGTTTAAAATCAAAAGTAGAGTAAATAAAATAAAATAGAGAAGATAGAGATTGAAGATAGAATTTGAAAACAGACTTTGAAATCAGAATTTGAAAAACGAAATTTGGATTTGAATTTAAATTTGAACCTAGAGTGCTATTCAGAGTCTTACATAATCTAGACTCTGTTACTATATTTATCTTGAACTCTTGAAATCTTGAATACTCACGAGTCTTGAATCATCTCTGAATTCTGAATCTCTAATATCTTTAAATTGTACAGTCTTCAGTAATAATTCATGTACATAAATCATGTATATGTGCATATATATTTATATTCTAGACAAAAGTGTTAGTATATATTTTATAATCAGTTAATATTGAAATAAGGTTGTTGTCATCAAAACTCCATTCTCTAACAGTCTCAACATTAATAGGACCATAGGTAAGACAGGTGATTCAGTATAGAGGATGATCTCTTAAAGAAGGACCTTCTTGAAGATCTAGTTATTATGGTTATTGCTTACTTACTACAATTATTATGTAATTGGGATGAATATAATGATGTACGTTGTGGTTTGAGAAATGCTGTAATTCCGAATTATGGGTTTTAATCTTATATTTATGTTATTGCATTTTGTCTCATCCGCTGTGTGAGCTCTAGTTTCCATTTTAGATTTCTCTGTATATCTATTTAAGTTAATCCTAATAGGAGCCAATGATCGTTTAGAGTGGATCTAAGTTTCGATGGGTCTTTTCTTCGTTGGAATTTAGGCCCATTCCGGGCAGGTTGTCACATTTGGTATCAGAGCATAGGTTACCTGATTACGGTGAAATATTCGTATGAGAGACATATTTGTTATTTGAAAAGAGTTTTCAAACTATATATATAAGAACTATACCCCAAAACATACGCAATCATACTAGGCAATCTTATCTTTCTTTTTGGGCTTTGATACTATCGTAGGAAGTCCACTGAAGGTTTTTCCTTTTTCAAATAGTTGATATGGCTGATAAATAGCCCGAATAGAGAAATCCATCTTTTCTGTACGGAATTTAAGCCTGTTCCGGGCGGGTTATTACACCTTATGTATGTGGCTCTTTTTGTGGAAATTAAAGCATTCTAATACTGAGGATGATGGTTTGTTGGTATTATTTGGGATGAAGCTACTTTAGCCATTATTTTTATTTTATTTTCTGTACTTCAATTTTTTTTTTTTTTTTTTTTTTTGGTGATAAGTGCTAAATCATCCTCGTCTGAATTCAGGTCTTCTTTTTCTTCTTGAAATGCTATGTTCCTTTTGTCTTGAGCTTGCACTCTTTAAGACTGCAAGTTAACTTCGCATGACATTAGATTTTCTATTATCTCTTCAGGCTTCATAACAGAAATATCATTTGCTTCTTCAATATCTAAGATCTTTCTTCCCCATTCTTCAATTAAAAAGTTTGGTATTTTTGATACAATATCAAAAAAAGAATATTTTTTGCCTATTCCTAATAATGAATGATAAGTGTTTTGAAATCTGGAATTCTTATCATTTATGGACTCATCTTGCTTCATTCTAAAATTTTGAAATTACTTTTAAGAATGGATATCTTGCTTTGCTTAACTTTTTTAGTACCTTCGTGAGTAACTTTAAGTGTTCGCCATATTTCATATGCATTGTTGCACATGCTAACATGGTTAAATTCATTTTTATCTAAGGCACAAGACAACATGTTCATAGCCATTGCATTTGAGTAACATCTATTTTTTTGTGTATTTGACCATGTAGAATATTCTTCAGTAAGAATGTGGTATTCAGTTTGTGTGACGTTGCATGAATTAAAACCATTGGCTTACATATAGATTCTCATACGTGTAGCTCAATAGTTGTAATTCATGCCATTTTGTAAAGAAGGTCATGCAGCGGATTGACCCTCTATGAAACTGGTGTTAGTGTTGTTAGTGCTGGTGCTAGTGTTATTTTCCATATAATACTAATAATAATAAGAAAGGAAAATATTGCTTATAATCAAAGAATCTGAAGTTCGAATTCAAGCGATTGTAAGTTCGAGAATGCTTTGAGTGTATAGAGAAAGTATTCTCAATAGATTAAGAAAGTTAACATCAAGCAAGTTATTTGGATTGTGAAATAGACATATATATAGTATTTAAATAGTTACAACCATTTATGAAGAGACTAAACTAAATAGGAGCATTCATAACTCTTTGTAATGATCGGAACTCTTCATGAATGGAGGTGACCTTTTATAAAATATGATTGTTAGAACAAGTTTAGATGACTAACTTTTAGTGATAGTCAACTGGAGTTCATATGCTCATGTATGTGTGCATGTTGTGCACTTTGTACAGTGTTAGTCAACTGACTACATCAGTCCAGTCGACCGAACTATGTAAAAATGAATAGTGCACACTTTTAGAATGATTTTAAATATAAAAGGTGTTGTGTTGTTATATAAAATTCTACATGATAGATTTTAACAAATACATATACTACTAAGACTCAAAACTCAAAGAATAATAAAGCTATGCACCAATATGAGAAGTCTTATCTCCATTGTAGTTTAAACCAACAAGAGTTATACTCTCTTTTTCACTTTGATCGTTGAATTCCTTATCGATGGGTTCCTTGACATGAATCAAAATCATGATTCAACACCTATAATCCAAAAATCCGCTTCGTAATCCTCAGCCAGGTACGAGCTTCAACAATAGTCTCCACGCCTGAGAAATTTTTGCCACCAAGATTAGAGAAATCCTTGTAAAGGTTAGAGAAGTCGATGGCTGTTGGTGGATTATGAGGAACCACCGCAGCAGGTGCTAGAGCTAGTGCATGTTCTTGATCCTTAGTTAGTGTCACAACCTCAAGATATTTATGAAAACAACCTAGAATTGGGACATCCTCAGGTAGATCGTTAGCCCTTGATGTTTAGCGCAAGTGAAAAGATAGAGATTTAAGATTTTGAAGGAATTAAAGGAAGGTTCTGTAATGACCCAACTTTCCAGTGCCTCGGAACTTGTTTCATTATATAAGAAAAGAAGTAGATAGAAGATTAGAACTAAGAAAAGACATCAGAATCTCACAACGGAACTTAGGACAATATATTAATAGCCCAAAATATTACATATTACAAGTCAAGTACATAACGTACTTCATACATAAGGATACATATTTGAGTCAAGTACATAACGTACTTCATACATAGGTATATATGTCATTTTGATTACATAATGATCACTAGTGATACTGATCTGCTGGATAATAGTACATAACATCATAACTGAACTACCATCTGGATAATAGTACGTAACATAAGATAAGTAAGCCAACATCCCAGGGTTTGCCATCCTGCTACTCCAAGTAATGATATATACCTGGATCACTTGTCTATCCATAACAAGTGTTATGAATACCCAAGAGTTTAAGGGAAAACATAGAAAAATAAACTCCGGGTCAGTCATGGACTGGTATGAGTAAACGATTTATAAAACAGTTTTAATAAATCACAAATGATTCATAAGACCACGCCGTGAATACGGAACGGGTTTTTACCTTATGAGATCAAAACAGTGTGTGCCGGTAAAGCTAGATATTATGATAATGTCTAAGGTTTACACAAATAATTTATAATCTAGGAAAATGCTTTCATCTCACATTTTACTATATAATATACAAACAAAACCGCTTGGCGCTTATGGATAATGGATTTCCAACTATGACAAGGTATGGGATCACCTTCCGCAGGTGTATCTCTAGATACGAATACACGGGTTCAACAAGAACATCTTGTAACCCGGCCACACATGACCGACCACTCATTTCTCTTGAGTGTATCGAATGTATATCACCAATGGTTGTGTACGGCAACCATTTCCCGAGTCAGGACAGAATCGATAGGATAAGAAACAAGGAAAATATCTCTAGATAGGTGACGATACATCCTAATGGGAGCTAACCACATAGCCATGCTGCCTGCCCACCTTTTTGTCATTTCCGGTTGTGAGGCTTGAGGCTAACTTACCCCTTTAAACACGGTAATTTTCTTTGAATATCACATTGTCAAAACTCGCCAATCTCTAGTTGACTTTCCCAAAAATATAGGTACGAGTATAAAGCAAGAGGAACGAGTTCGTCTGCCACTACGTACATACGTTTGGAAAGATCAACGTACGAGATTAGTTAGAATTACTTTGTCAGATATTCGTCTATACAAGTCGTCCTGGGATTGGACAAACCGAAGGTGTTACTCTATAAATCCGTCTCAGGAAATCCCTGCCCAGGATCTATAGAATAATCCTTGCATTTTCATCGTCTTCTATTTTCTTCGATAATTATTTACTGGCGACGATAAATCTGAATCGAAGTGGAACGTAGTTCCGGACTCTTCGAAACAATATGTGTTTAATATATTTTAAGGACACGTGCTACTTAAAGGATCAGTTTTAAGTACAGGATTAACTTACTTTTTATTTACAAATGATTTGATTCATTAAATCATTTTAAATTATAAATTTTTGACTTAGGCGGATAGAATCGTACTTCATTTTTTTACTCAAAACGGTTGGAGTTCATATCGAAAACAAATTCCTTTCTCTTGACCGTTTTTATTTTATTGATCTGGTTGATTAAATAAATAAATATTTCTTTTCCCAAATTTTTAAATAAAACTAATTTTTTTATTTATTTTATGTCATAAAAATGTTAATAAAGGTGTATGTGTATTTTTTCCTTTTTTTCTTCAGTTTTTAAATTAACCAGTTTTATAATTAAAAACTTGTTTGAAAACTTCTTTTGCAAATGGGTTTCAGGGTACCAAAGTACCATTTTCAAATTCTGGTGAGCGCATGGTAAAAGTCTGGCCAGATCACTTGTTTTCTCTTGCACCCGCTCTCTTGGCATAGTACCAAAGTGGTACTACCACTTCTACAAACTACCAGCCCCAAATCCATATGATTTCTCACAAAAACTCCCTTCCACTCACGTGTGCCAAAACCTTGGCAAATATCAAAAGCGGTACTACCACATTGGTAAACTGCCAGGCCTCAAACCATCATGATTTCCTCACAAAACTCTTGTTTTTCTCGTGCGTCTAAGCCTTGCCAACATCAAGTGGTACCACCACCTTAAATTGTTGACAGCCGTGACCCATGCACTGTAAAACCCATCCAAGAAACTTCCTCTCCCCGCCACCTCAGACCACTAGGGTCCTACCTCCTTTGACCACGACCAGACCCCGCCCTGACGCTTCGTCTGCCCCTGGTGCAGCGGCGCCTCCTTGCTCCAGCGAAGAGCAGTTCGAGAGAACCCCGACACAACCGTGACCTGCTGTTGTCACCAAAACCCGATTCCTTCAACTCCCCACCACCCACGCCTTGCCCTCCGAACGACTGGCGGCTCCGACTGTGGCTCGTCACTGATCAGTGGCGTCTGTTGCCACTGGTGCGGCGGCCCCTACGTCTCCGATGAAGTGCCGTTTTAGTTACGAAATGAGACAGCAAAAATAGTATGTGTTTGTTTGTGTTTTTAACAGCAAATGATATATGGGTTTGTTTGTGTTTAGAGGTGAGTTCACAGTGGATATGTCTTTGTGTTGCATGATAGTTTACAGCAAACATGTATGCGTTCATAACTTGGCTTAACAGCAACAATATGTAGGCGCATTCATCATGGTTTTAACAGCGAAAACAGCGTGTGTTCGCCCATAGCTTCGACAACAAAACATATGTGTTTGTTCATAGTTTTCACAGCAAAAGCCATATGTTTGTTTGTTCTCATTTTTAAAATACACAGTTAATGTTTTTGACAGGACCATTTCTAATGCTTTGTTAAATCAACAAAAGGACTTACAGTCATGATACTTCAAAGAAATTTAAACCCCTGAGTATGTACCCGTGAACCCACACTGGATCACACAGGGAATGGTTGATAATATATACAGTTCATAGTCTCTAACTGGATAACACTCATGTATTGATTTAAAAACAATCCACGGTTTTTCTCTTCCTGTGTAACTTCAAGTGTTTCTTAAATTAAGACATGAGCTTCTATGCATTTCATTTGTGCAAAACATACATCAGTACAAAGTTTAGCCGTGTTCAGTCATGGTGTCCGAGGTTGGGTTATATCATACACAAACATGTTCACAGCAGAATTTTAAGACATATATATATAAACTTGCATGGAAAAATATATATGGGTGTATCAAAGTGTTTACTCACTGTATTCTCGGCTGAACTGGTGCGTAAATAATGGAGCCTTTGCTTTGCTTTCTCGGGTTCTCAGGTGCCAAAATAAGTGGAGAGGTTGTGCTATTTATAGGCGGAATAATGTGTATAATAATACTTTGTTAATTTCTTCATTTCATTAAATCTTAATTTGTCCATTCCATAATATTGTGCGCAGCATTTCTGATCAGTGGATGTATGTTTGAAAGCTTAGTTTCTATTTTGTTTTACTTTATTTCGCAGGCTAGTTTTCATCTTGGCCATTGAAGTATATTCTTAGCTTGACAAAAGCTTTTTAATGAAGCTGTCCCTTTCTTTTAGATGATGGGAGAATATAATGTAAACTACTTCCTTCTTAGATCATTCCACTTCATCTTCGGTCCACATTATTACAGCAAATTAAATGTTTAACTAAATTCTCTTATGCCTATTTCCTAAGTACATTGGCATTAAATGTATAGCTGTGCAAATTTGGATGAGTCATAACCGAATGCTCAAGTGTTTCATTAATCCCATCAGCTATCATTTTCTCACGTGTACTTTAAACTTAACCAAGAAGGTTTGCATGGTTCTTGGGCTTTTAAAATGCTAAGGCTAGGCTGTTATAAATGCGTGAAAATGTGCGGGTTTTCAGCTGTGTTTGTGTTACTGTGCTGTGCAAGGAAAATGGGCTGTTGGCTCTTTAAAGTTGCCATGTAGTGACTTAGCTTAACTATAGTTGCCTTACTTTAGTTTAACTACGCTTTTGATCTTAGTAAAAGAATCTTTACTTATGTTTCTATTTTCGTAATTGAATTATCCTTTATCGATAAGTTTATTCATCGATGTTTTGTTCAATTTAAAATTTTTATTTCGTTTGGAATTTCCGGGTCATTACAATCTTCCCTCCTTATAAAAATTTCGTCCTCGAAATTTGTAAACACATATATAAATCAAGCCAAAAGTGATATGTCATAAATATCATAGGAAGTGCTACAAATAACATGATAAGTACTATACCCGACTAGTTCGAGTTATAGACTAATACAAAGTCATATGTACATACATAGTATATCCTCCTACTCGGAGTCCCCACTGCTGATACTAATCATGTCGTCCTCATCATCATCCGAGATATCGACTATCTCTTCATCGTCCGAGATATCGATTACCTCCACCACTTCGTCGTCCTCCTACACTTCCTCTACTATCTCTTCCTCGTCATAAATGTATATGATCTCTGTAGGTGACGGCGGATGTAGCATCATGTTCGGATAGTCAAGGTCAAACTGAATCCCCTGCTCTGCTCCTGCCACGTGATACTCCAATAAGTCATGTATATACTGCACCCATGCAGCAATCAAATCCATATCAGGCTCGATAGGTGGAGCCTGAACTACCGGGTCTTCCTCCTCTATCTCTTCCATCGGCTCTTCCTCTTCTTCCATCGGCTCTTCCTCTATTTCCTCTATCGGTTCTTCCTCTTCCTCTATCGGCTCTTCCTCGATTTCCTCTATCCCTATCTCAGAATCAGTATCATAGTCGCTGCTGTCGCCTCCCTCGTCGTCAGCATCATAACCTGACTGCAGGCTCGCCTATGAAATAACTAAGGTCTCTTCCTCCTCCTCTATCGGCTCGGGCTGCCCTGCTATAGGCTCGTCTGTGACTATATATCTACCATCATCACTCCTGGGCTGTACTGTCTCCGCCCTAACACTCGGCTCTGCCATATCTCTAATACTGTCAGTGAGTCTCTGTGCTCGTAAAGTGGTCAATCTCTTTCTAGCGGTTCTCTTAAATATGGGGGCCATCTAATACATAAGGGGCAAAGTCTCAGAATATGTGTAAATAACTGGAAGAGTTCATAAGTCCTAGTGATAACTGAAATGGTAACATGCACATGTTGTTAAGAAGGAAAAATCCAAAATTTCATTTCCACATTTAAAGTAACATCCAAAACAATACATAACATACTAACAAGCATACTATACTATCTAAACGTAATATAAGCTAATACTTAGTTGACAACAAAGTCTGGGTAAAACTTCTGGATGCGCTTCTCCGTCTCCCAAGTACAGTCGTTTGGGTTCTCGCTCCATTGTATTTTGAGTAGCTTCACAATCTTACTCCGGAGTCGCTTCTCCTCTTTATCAACTACATAGACTGGATAACGTATCACCGTCATGTTTGGTTCTATCTCGATATCTTCTTGAGCGGATGGTTCTAAAATCAAAGATGGATCGTGGACACATTTTCGGAGATGGGACACATGGAAAACATTGTGAATCCCTGCCATCCGTTCTGGTAATTCTAGCCGATAGGCTAGTGATCCAATCTTCTCAATAATCCGGAAAGGTCCTACAAAACGTGGAGCTAACTTTCCTGACTTACCAAATCTTATTGCTCCTCTGATCGGTGCAATCTTCACAAACACCAGATCTTCAACAGAAAAATTTTGTTCCCTCCTTTCCTTATCCGCATAACTCTTTTGTCGATCCTGGGCCTTCTTCATCCTATCCTTAATCAACTCAACTTTCTCCGATGCTTCTCGGATCATATCTGGACCGAGAACAAGTTTATTTCCTGACTCAACCCAACAAGTTGGTGATCTACACGGTCTTCCGTAAAGTGCTTCATAAGTTGCCATACCTATACTGGTTTGATAGCTGTTGTTGTAGGAGAACTCTACCAGATATAAGTGATCTTCCCATGATCCTCCTAAGTCAAGAATGCATGCTCTTAAAAGATCTTCTAAGATTCGGTTTACCCTCTCGGTTTGGCCGTCCGTCTGAGGATGGTAAGCTGTGCTCAGATGTAGTTTAGTACCCAAGGTTGTTTGAAACGCTTCCCAGAATTTACTAGTAAATAAGGGATCTCTGTCGCTTATAATATTCACTGGGACTCCATGAATCCTTACGATCTCTTTCATAAAAAGTTCGGCTAGCGAAGCTGCAGTTCGTGTCGGTTTCACCGGAATGAAATGTGCACTCTTCGTAAGTCGGTCTACTATAACCCTTACCCCTTCATTTCCTCTCCTCGTCTTTGGTAACCCATCAATGAAATCCATTGATATCATCTCCCACTTCCAATTGGGGATCTCCAACGGTTGCAGAAATCCTGCTGGTTTCTGATGATTACCTTTGACTTGCTGGCAGTTTAAGCAATTTCCCACATAAGTCTGAACATCCTTCTTCATTCCGGGCCACCAGAATACTCGTTTCATGTCTTTATACATTTTCTGATTTCCTGGATGAATACTTAACTTTGATTGATGGCCTTCGGTCAATACTTCTTGCCTTAGCCCGTCAATATTTGGAATGCATAGTCTCCCATTAATTCTGAGCGTACCTTGATCATCTAGTTCAAAGTTTAACTCCTCTCCCCTTTTTATTCCTTGGATTATCTCCTCTAGATGAGCATCTCTTCCTTGATATCTCTTTATCTTCTCATGAAGTGTTGGAACGACTTCTAGAAGAGATAGGATTGCGTTTCTGCTTAAAGTGTCTGCTACAACATTGGCCTTCCCCGGTGTATAAATAATGTCCAGGTCATATGCTGCAAGAAACTCTAACTACCTTTGTTGTCTCAGATTTAGATCTTTCTGAGTGAACAAGTGCTTTAATGGCTTGTGATCTGTGAAGAGCTCAAACTTCTCTCCTAACAGATAATGCCTCCACATCTTCAGTGCAAAGACAACCGCCAAAAGTTCTAGATCGTGCGTTGCATAATTATGCTCATGTAGTTTTAACTGCCTACTAGCATATGCAATTACACGTCCATTCTGCATTAAGACTGCACCAAGTCCATATCCACAAGCGTCAGCATATACCTTGAATTCACTCTCTCCATCGGGGACAGCGAGAACTGGTGCTTTCGTTAACTTCTCCTTTAGTTCGTTGAATGCTTCTTCACACTCCGGAGTCCACACAAATTTTTCCCCTTTCTTCGTTAACTTCGTTAAGTGGGAAGATATTGTTGAATAGTCCTGGATGAATCTTCTGTAGTATCCTGCTAAGCCCAAGAAACTACGGATTTCCGTTGGTGTTCGAGGTTGTCTCCATTGTTGTACAGTTTCCACTTTGATCGGGTCAACCGAGATACCATCTCCGTTCACGATATGCCCTAAGAATCTGACTTCTGATTTCCAAAAGTGGCACTTGGAAAACTTTGCCTTTAAAACGTTCTTTCTCAGCATTTCCAATACTATCCTCAGATGATGTCTGTGCTCTTCCTCAGATTTTGAATAAATGAGGATATCATCACTGAAGATTAGGACAAACTTGTTTAGAATTTTCCTAAAGACACAGTTCATAAGATCAACAAAATAAGCAGGTGCATTGGTTAGTCCAAATGGCATTACTAACCATTCGTAAAAGAAATCAGGCCCTCTGAAGGCAGTTAAAGGAATGCTGTCTTTAGAAATCCTCAACTTGTGGAAACCTGTTGCTAAATCCATTTGTGAAAATACGGTAGCTCCATTTAATTGATCGAAAAGATCGTCTATCCGGGGTAAAGGATATTTATTTCTAATGGTCACCTTGTTCAACTCTCTATAGTCAACACATAATCTTAGTGACCCATCAGTTTTTACCACAAAAACTACTGCTGAACCCCAGCTTGAAAAACTTGGTTGAATTAAACCCTTAGCTAATAAATCTTGAGTCTGTGCCTCAAGTTCTTTAACTTCTCTTGGTGCCATTCGTCGTTTCGGTTGAACTAAAGGTCTTGCATTTGGGATTAAATCAATACGGAATTCTATTTCACGGTGAGGAGGTAAACTAGTGACCTCTTCAAATATGTCAGAGAAATCTCTGACTATTTCTACCATCTCCAGATTTTCTTGTGGTGTTTCTAATGCATACAAGAAACTACAAGTATGAATACCGGGTTTTCCACACGGTATCCTAGCTTTTCTCCCGATACTAGTTATTAGAGTTACGATTTCTTTGTCACATTTTATCTGCGCTTGGAATTCACTTAACCAGTCTAAACCAAGTATAAAATTAAACCCTTTAAAATCCAAAACATAGAAATCGAATAGGAAGGTATGTGAAAGATATGAGAGGACTAGGTTATCGCAAACCATTTTTAATTCTGTCTTTCCGCCTATAGGATTAGATACGCATATCGGATT
The DNA here is from genome assembly GCA_030737875.1 of Allium sativum. Classification (NCBI taxonomy): domain Eukaryota; kingdom Viridiplantae; phylum Streptophyta; class Magnoliopsida; order Asparagales; family Amaryllidaceae; genus Allium; species Allium sativum. Next base: position 13,280 of record JASFAX010002105.1, read on the forward strand.
TGGTGAAATATTTGGGGTAAGTTGAAATTTCCCTATTGTGCCAGATGAAATAAAACTTTGCGAGGCACCAGTATCAAATAAAACACGAACATCAATTCCTTTAAATTGTAAGGTACCTTCAAGAACTCCTTTCCCTTTTGCATTCTGGGAAGTAGACGCCTCATTCTTAATAGCATAAACCTTGGTCTGTTGTGCCCTCTTCATAAGTGGGCAGTCTTTGATCAGATGTCCAGGTTGGTGACAGTTGAAGCATAGAGTCTTCCTGACCATGGCATTTCCAGGTCCTTGCTGTTGTGGACGTTGTTGTTGGGTTTGTTGCTGAGGTTGTTGTGACTTTCCTACTATTGGCTTCTTACAGAACCTAGCGATGTGACCCTTCTCCTGACAGTTGTGGCATATGGTGTCCTTGAAACGCTCCTTAGCTTTCTCTCCCATTTCTCCCTTTCCTTTCCAGTTTGGATTGAACTTCCTCTTCAGAGGATTCTCCCCACTGGTTTCTCCAGTTTGTGCCTTTGCCACTGGCCTCTTCGTACTTAGTGCCTCATAACGTATCGCCATGTCAACTATGTCACTGAATGAACTCTTTAGATGTCCAATCACCTTGTCTTGCAAATTCTCCTTCAATCCTGCTATGAACATCTCGTTCTTCTTAAGCGAGGTATTGATCAGTTCTGGGCCAAAGCAAGAGAGTGTGTTGAACCTATTCTCATACTCTGCTATTAGTATTATATGTTATTTAATGTGTTGTGTGATATACGACAGATTCTGCGATAGCGTGTATGTTCTGAGTGGTATTATTCCTACGTTTCTTTCTTCTTCCTCTTTCTTATTTCTCTAACCCCCCTTTCTTCTCTGTTATTCCTCTTCTTTTCCTCCCTTTCAAAACCATCTTGCTTTTAGGGACTAAGATAATGGTGATGATGGTTTTGATGACAACAACCTTGTTTTAACTATTATAAATATATACTAGCACTATTGTATAGAAATATATGTGTATATGCAGGAATTATATGTAGGTATTAATTATTGAAGACTGTATAGTTTAAAGATTCTAGATTACAAAGAAGAAGAGTTCAAGATTGAAGACTCGTGAGTATCAAGAGTTCAAGAAATGAGGATAAGTAATAGAGTCTATAATTTTTGTTAAAACTCCGTAATAACACTTAAAAATTTTATTCTTATTTTCTCACGTTTTAGCCTTATAATAATTTAAAATATTCTTAAACTTTTATTTTTAAATTGATTTCAAAATTACTTCATGTTTAAAATATATATCTTTCAATATTCATATTTATTTCTTGGAATTTAAATCTAACTCCTAATTTAAATATTATTACTTATATTTTAGTTTTAATTAAACGTGCTTACTTAAGTTTTAATATTAATATTTTCATGTATTCATATTTATAGTTTCATATATTAAGTTTATATATTTATATTTATAGTTTTATATTAAGTTTTATATCTCTTTTATAGATCATAAATATGTGTTTTAATTTATCTTCTTACTCTATTATACTGCTTTAATATATAGGAAAATAGTTTACGTAAAAATCCAGAATTAGCTTGAATTATTTACACATTATTTACATTGTTTTAAAACAAAATTTAAATTTATAAATTCTCTAAGGCATGTCGACATCCTTTACCCCCCATGTCGACATTGTGGTCATTATTTTTCAAAATTCAAATTTCAAAACTTGTGTCTATTTGTTTAAATCTCTTCCTGAAAAGGCATGATTGTTTATTCACTATAAATACCACCTTATTTTGAAACTTTTTAACTAACTTTATTATCTTCTTCTACTTTTTTCTCTTCTCCATTATTACTCTTAAAATTTAAGTTTCTATAATCTAATTCAACCGAAATTCAAAGAGAATTAAACCAATTCTTTTCAACTTTGATTCTCTACCACGCTCTCTCAAAGATTCAGGTGATATTTAGAGTTATAGTAGTTTTATAATTAAGATCACGAGATCAAAGTTCTATCGAATCTTTCTTCCAAAACTGATACTGAAAAGGTATGGTTGTAGCCTGTTAAAATCAACTGAGTGTGATTGTAGTCTGCAAATCAATTGGGTATGATTGTATCCAGGAAAATCAATCGAGTCTCACTGTACTCGTTGAAATAGGAGGGGTGGACCACACATCATGTGAAATTGAGGATTGTGATTTGGATATTACTTGAAAACAAATTTGCATCAATCCTGAGTGTGGGACTGGATGTAGGGTAACTCTGAACCAGTATAAAAATCCCAATATGTTTTTTCTTTTACTGCTTTTACTCATTATTATCTACATCGGTGTTTAATTCTGTGATTGTTTCATATCTATGATTTGATTTTGTTTCTGATATATTAAAAAAAATCATAGTATTTATAAATTTCAATAAACACTATTCACCCCTCTTCCCTTCTAGTGTTAAGTTTTCCTTAAAGATCCAAGATCCGCATTTTCCAATAATTGGTGTCAGAGCATTGGTTTTCAATGATTCAAAATCTGATTTTTGATAAGTTTTAAACGACAACCAACATTGGTAATATCAACACTAATAACCCTAGTTCTTTTGTAGAGGATCGGTCCACTATAAGACCACCACTATTTAATGGTAGTAATTATGCATATTGGGCTTGTAGAATGTGGATATATTTACAATCAATAGGATTAGACACTTGTAACATCATTCAAATTAAATATGTAGAAACCATAACTGGTTTTTCATAATGGACTATTAGGAAAAAGACTATTACACAAAATAATTCTAAATCCATGAATATTTAATTTTGTTCATTTAATAGAAATGAATTTAATAGGGTGTCTGTCTCTAAGTCCACATATGAAATATGGAAAATTTTGAAAGTGACTTATGAAGGAACAAGTAAAATTAAAAAGACCAATATATCTATGTTAACTAATCAGTTTCAATTACTTGAAATAAATCTGAATGAATCTATATTTGATAAGTACTACAGGTTCCAGGATATTGTGCATTCACTAATAGCCTTGGGAAAAATATATTTTAAGGAAGAATAAGCTAGAAAAATTCTAAATTCTTCAACTTCGGAATGGAATTAAAAGACTCTGGCGATTGAAGAGGCTAATGATATTGTACTATGAAAATTGAAGAGTTATTTGGAAATCTAGTGTCCTTTGAAGTCCAGATGCAAGGAAGGAGAGAAAATAAGTCATCATTAAAGAAATGAATAGATTTCAATGCAATAACCGAAGATTCAGATTCAAACGGCGAGGACGATAAAGAGTTAGCATTGATGATAAGGATTTTTATAAAATTTATAAAATATAGAAAATTGTATAATTATAAAAGGATTAAGAATCAAAATTCTATGAAGAATAACGAGGTTCCAAACAATGTCAGATGTTACGACTATGACGAACTTGGCTATTTGAAAAAAGATTGTCCATATCCGGTAAAACAAAATCATCCTTCAAATAATAATTCATCAAAGAAAAGGAAAAGAGCATATACTGCCACAATAGACGATTCTGATTCATCCTCCGGTGATGAAGAACAGGAAATGAACAATTCAAGTATGTGTTTCACGACCATTCTCAATTTCGAAGATATTGGAAATTTGATCTAAAAACAAGTATGTGTTTATATTAATTTGGTTAAATTGCTTGCTAGAATGGTTGTTTGTTTTCTTGCATTGTTTTGAATTTCTTAATATTTAAATTCAAATTAAACGTTTAAATTTTGAATTTTAAATTTGAAAACTGATATTATTTTAATAAAATATTAATGTAAAAGTATTGCTATATTAAATAGTATCTTAGAAATGTATAAATAAATAATATAAGATATAAATGTATATATAAACAATCAAAAATGAAAGTACACATGTCCTTTGAAAAATAGGACACGTGTTGACATGCCCTATCGTACATGCCGACTGCCACCTGAAATTTTCAAATTCAAAATTTGATTTTAAAACTTTTGAATTTCTCTCTACCCTTTCACCAAATCTAACATACTGAAAAGGTGTCTCTTGACCAAAGAACATGTCTATATATTCTCTATTTATCTATATATTCTTATCGCCTCTTTCCACCTTTATTTCAAAATTCGAATTTATCTTCATTGCTCTTTACTCTTCACAAAAGCCCTATAATGGCTTCTTCAAACACTCCAAGCACAATGAGGTTGTCTAAATCCATCAAAGCCTTTCTTTTTAATAACTTTGAAGCTATCAAACATTACATCAACCATGTAAACTTTGGTAAAGTCAATACGGGAAAATTTGCTATTTTCAATGGTTTTCGATCTTATGAACTTGAAACTCTCTTTAATCAAAATGGTGTTCTTAGTTTGATTAATTCTCGAGAAAATGATTATGTTTACTAACCAAATCTAATAAAAATGTTTATTACTAGTTGAATCGAGGTTTTTACGAAGGAAATGAGAATGAAATTTGGAGTAGTGTAAAAGGTACTTAAATTGTTTTAGATTGTGAAGTGTTAGGAAATACTTTAGGTTGTAAGAAAATGGGAATGGATCTCTCTGATTTCAAAATTAATGAACATAACCAAGAGACCTTTCACTATATTTTTGAGAAAAATAAACATTTGGAATTCAAAAATCGTTATTTTCGAGCAAAATAAAGGATTGTTAATCTACTTCTTCAACATGCTATCACACCTCGTTCGAGAAATTTCAATAACCCAACAATGAAAGTTTGCAACACTCTTTTTATATTTTTGGAAATTATGACATCAATTGGACTCAAGTTATTTAGATGAATTTCAACCAAAAGATTTTTCAATGGTTGAAAATATGTTATATCATAGAATTCATCTTACACGTATTTTCAACTTTTTTGGAGTTGATTTCCAAAGGAGAAGAACTTGTTTCTAAACAGGTATTTAATTCCAAAAATATATCTTTTATGAAAATTCCCTAGTGTTTCAACCATATGTGCTTACAGAAAAACAAGAATGGTTGACTTGAGAAATGGAAGAAGTCGAAGGAATGCGAATCAACGAAGAGGAAGAAAATAATTCCTTAGAAAGCATAGAATATCCCACTAGTACCTCTAATCCATCCAATAAAATCCTCCTTACAAATCAAAAGATAATAGCGGAAAATCAAAAGATTTTAAGAGATCACTTAGAAAAATGATGGAAAAGATCTCTACAAAAATGAACAGGTTCTTCAGGAAAGTGAGTAGCAAGCTTGGATTATTTTTATCTTCGTCATCCTCCATTGAATTTTAGTTATATTTCCTAGTTCTAATAGTTTATATTTCATTATCATATTTCATTTTCATATTATGCATCATCTCTATGTAACGTTATTAAATTATCAATGAAGTTCTAATCTTTTTGTTTATTATCTCTAAAGCATATCTAGAATGATCATTATTTGGTTAAAATCAATTTTATATACACAAAAACTCAATAAGAAAATTGTAAAAATAAAAAATTGAAGGAGACTAGTTGACATGTCAACATATAACTGCCAAAATTTTCAAAAGTGTTTGAATTTAAAAACTGTCCCAACCAACTTGTGCCTATTCATTTTAAACGCATTCCAGAGCCTATAAGTACCTATTTCTTCCAAAAAAAACTTAACTTTTCATTCCTCCTTAATATCCATTCATTATATTTCAATTTTATCATTTCATGGCTTCTCCAATCCATAATTTAAGTGAAAACCTTGAAGAAACACCCAGTTCCTTCAAAAGTGTTATTTCTATTATCTTTTGTAATTAGCATCACTTAGAATTGAGTCAAATGAATATGGTCAAAAATCAAGAGACGAATTTTGATAACATTCGCATGATCTCCACGCTCAACAAAGAAGAAGAAAATAACGATTCGAAGGGAAATTTTATCAAATAAAATGAAGAATATGAGGATTTAAAGGATGATCCTATCTTTGGAGAAGAAGGATGGGTAGAAGTTCCAAGAAATGTTTAAATTTATATTTGAATTTGGTACATTTTTTTGATTTGATGTTTTGTAATAAGATTTAAATTGGTTGTATAATGGTTTGGATTGACTGTTTGATGGATTATATAAACCTGATAGTTTGGTTTGGATGACTTGATTAATTGCTACTCTAGTTTAAATATTGTTTATATAATACATTGATTCTATTAGTAATGTCATAGTTTTAAGGGTATTACAGTTATTCCTTCGTAGGTTAAGCGTTATATTAGTTTAAGGGCGTATTACAAATTAAACTTAAGGTTATAATTTTTGTTGATGACAAAAGAAGAATTATAAAATAGGGCTTAGATTAAAGAGGGCTTGGTATTTTCAGAAGAAGTTATTGGATATATGGGAGTAACCGAAGCATCAAGATATCAGGTAAGTATATTTCATAAGCAAAGGTTGTCATCTTTAAAAAGGGGGAGATTGTCAGGGACTGTGATAATGGTGATGATGGTTTTGATGACCACAACCTTGTTTTAACTATTATTGTTATAAAATATATACAAACACTATTGTATATATATATATATATATATATATATATATATGTTGGTGACCAGGAATTATATATAGGTATTGATTATTGAAGACCATATAGTTTAAAAATTCAAGATTACAAAGAAGAAGAGTTCAAGATTGAAGACTTCTGAGTAACAAGAGTTTAAGAGTTCAAGAAATCAGGATAAGTAATAGAGTATAAATTTTTTGTTAAAACTCTGTAATAACAATTAAAATCTTATTCCTATTTTCTCACTATTTATCCTTATAGTATTTTAAAATGTTCTTAAACTTTTATTTTTAAATTGATTTAAAATTACTTCCTGTTTAAAATATATTTCATTTTTTAATTTATTTTTTGGATTTTAAATCTAACTCCTAATTTAATTTTTCTTACTTTTATTTTAGTTTTAATTAAATGTGTTTACTTAAGTTTTAATATTAACGTTTCCTTATATTCATATCTATAGTTTTATTTATCAAGTTTTAAAGTTTTATAAATTTATAGTTTTATATTAACTTTATATCACTTTTATAGATTATAAATATATGTTTTTATTTATATTCTCACTGTATTATACTACTTTAAAATTTAGGAAAATAGTTTTACTTAAAACTCCAGAATTACCTTGAATTATTTACATATCATTTACATTGTTTTCAAACAAAAATTAAATTTAAAAATTCCCTGAGGCATGTCAACATCCCCAAAAACCCAAATCGACATGGTGGCCGTTATTTTTCAAAATTCAAACTTCAAAAATAGTGTATATTTGTTTAAATCTTTTCCTGAAGAGACACGATTGTTTATCCACTATAATACCATCTAATTTTGAAATTTTTTCTAGCTAACTTTGTTATCTTATTCTCTTTTCTCCTCTCTATTATTACTCCTATAATTCAAGTTTCTATAACCAAATTCTACCGAAATTCAATGAGAATACAACCAATCCTTTTATACTTTGATTCCCTACCACACTCTCTCAAAGATTCGAATGCTATCCAGAGTTATAGGGGGTTTTGCAATCAAGATCACAAGATCAAAGTTCTATCGAGTCTTTCTTTCAAAAACGATACTGAAAGGTGTGGTTGTAGCCTATTCAAATCAACTAGGTGTGATTGCAGCCCGTTCAAATCAATTGCGTGATATTGTAGCCCGAAAAATCAATTGAGTCTCACTGTACTAGAGAAACATGAGGATGGGCCTCGTGGCCTGTGAAATCGAGGATTGTAAATTAGATATTATTTGAAAATAAATATGCATCAACCTAGAGTTGAGTGGGACTGGATATAGGGTAACTCTGAACCAGTACATATCCTGATGTGTTCTTTCCATTATTGCTTTTACTTATTATTATATGCATCTGTGTTTGATTTTGTGCTTGTTTCATATCTATGATTTGCATTTGTTTTTATATATATTCAAATTGACTTCATAAAATTTATAAATTCCATTAAATGCTATTCACCCTCCCCCTCTAGTGTTGAGATTGCCTTTAAGACTTATGATCTGTAATTCCCAACACTTGCATCGATATGGTGTCTATACAACACATTATTCGGTTACATGAGCACCGATGGTGTTGAGACAACCCAAACCCCGTACCAAAGAAGCAAGGATAATCATTGGAATATAACACATTAATCACATCAGCAGATTACAGATAATAGCATAATACATGAAATCATAGAATAATTTACATCATCATAACAATGGAATCATAAACATCATCATCATCAGAGTTACACACAGATACATGATACTACTTATTACATAACAGGTTCCATCAGGAAGATAATAAGTCTACAACATAATCATATATAGCATACATAAGATAATGTCTAAAAGTACAAAATAAGCGATAAAAAATAAGCCTTCGTCTTCAACCGAAAGAGCACCCCATGCTTTGGTGCATATCCAAAATAAAGCCTGTTACATGTTTACTTGGCTGCTCGTGTAAAAATAAGGGCACCCGAGTTTGCGAGCGAAAAACAAACTATGAGTCAGTCATAGGACTGGTATGAGAAATCTTACTTAACTTATTTACAAATAAGGCGAATCACAGGACCACACCGCTAATGCCGAATGGGTTTACTCCATTGGATTGCCAGTGCATAAAAAAGTAAATCATTTAAAAAACGCATTGCTATTTAGAAAAATGAAGCTGTTATAAGACTCAGGTCCCATCACACAATGCAATGCAAGCCGGAGGATAGAATTTTACCTTATAATGGCTAAATATGCTTGATACGCATAAAACAAAAATCATTTGATATTATTATTAGTGTCTAGTTGTTTTAAAAACGATTTCAACATAAATGTATCAATCCTAGACGGCATAGGTACCATATACTATGTCGCCATATAGGTTTACAATTAAAACCGCATGATGTCGTGTTGGAAATTGGATTTCCATCATGAACCAAGGCAAGGGATCTCTCCTTCCGATTCGAGACACTCTAGCTCGTGCCTCAGGATTCATCCACAATTACTCCTAGGAGCGGTAGGGCTGGTCCACACTTACTTCAGTGGATTGGTTATTACTGAACAATACGTTTCCCTGCCCTATGGAGCATAAATTCTGGTCAGTCTGTCGACCATATCAAGAGCCACTAGGAACCCAAATCCAAGGTACCTCGCTTTCCATCATCCACATAAATGAAATGTCTGGGCTCCATACCATGACACCACTCCTAGCTAGAAAGAAACGTATGTCCTCCCCGTTGTCCTTCAACCCATTTTAGGTTCGTACCGGGGTGTGAGGCTTGCGAATTAACACTATACACAAAGCTACGCTATTTAAAACCGTGCTTTGATCATTATCCACAAGACTTTGTTTTTCAACAAAAGCCTTGTTCATTTGCATCTTAGCATGTCACGTTGACAATTCATGCCATAGGACTGATGTCTATCAATATATAACCTCTAAGCTCATATGTCTCAGAGAAGGGTGTTAAGCAAAAGAATAAATTCTCCACCACAAAGCGAATATATATTTAATAGAAATCAATCAACATAGAATGAAATCCAATGTTAGAGACACATCCATTTACAAGTCCATTCTGGGTCTGAACAAAACCGGAGGCACCTTATTCCTCGTTCCATATGTCCAACACGGAAGAGAGGCCCTTGCATATCCGGGCAATCAACAAATACGTCCAGACCACTACCACTGTAACCTCTTCAAGGGAGCTACCCATATCGAAGGCATCAATAGTACTCCATTCGATGTGAGGATTAACGGTCTTGCACCATCTTCATTATCTTTGACTTTTAGTCGTCGATTTATTATTTGAAATGAGATTTAAGTCGGCCTTTTCAAATAATTTTCGCATATATATAATTCAAATCAATTCTTTCCTTGGTTAAATTATTTGACGTTCACGATTCAATTCATTTCTATAGTTTCATGTCAAATACATCTAAACCGTCAATATTATCTGATAAACCAAGTAAAATTGGTTTATTTCCATTCTAAATCGTTTATAATATTTTAAAATGATCTATCACTATTTTTATTTATATAAAAATACCCCATTTTAATCGAACGACGTTTCAGGTCATTCGACGGCGCTGTTTTCATTCAGATTAGAATTAAACATTTCTCAAAATCTAACTGTTTGATCTTAACACATTTACTATCATTGGGAAGATCTTTTCAAAACGAATCCAACGGTTCCAATTTCGGGAAAATCTGATTGTTGGATCTCCCGATATAATCGTTTAAAATTACGATTCGAAAACGCAAACTAACGCTCTGCGATTTGTTTTATTTTAATTTATATTTTATGTAAATTATATAATTCGTTTGACGAATTTCAAACCATTTAACTCTTCAAATATTTGGCTAACGCCTTTGAATTTCGGAAAATTTCGCCATAACCTCCTTTGTTCGGGAAGCATTTGAAAATTTTATTGGGTCGTATTAGGCACCCAATAAATCAATAAAAAGCATACACATGTTTTGTGGCCTATCTATGCCCAAGGGAGACGGGTAAAAATCTTACTCTCATACCTTGCCCGGTGTTGGAAATAAATAATCCATGTGCCATATCTAAAATCAAGAGAGACGTGAATTATTGTCATCTCCAGACCCGTGTAGGGTTTTTATTAAATCCTGCCCCAAGCACCTTTATATGTATTTTATTAATGTTCATCATCGGTCTTCTGTTCAACCTGTAATTCAGTCATCACCATACAAGCATCTCGCTCGTATGGTAATTCCAACCTCGTCATATAACTGTAAATTGCTTATATGGAATATGATATGATATGTTGTCTTCATGTAGTATGCCATGTGGTGTAGTTCATAATTTATTTGTTACTATTCTATGACATACGTTTCAATTGCACACAGAACAACCATCACAACGCATCTAACAACACTCATAGTAGTTTATATAATAAATAAAATTGCGCGGCCAACTCATTAAGGTGCATCTTTTTGTCGGGCACGCAATATATTTCTCTACTCAACAGTAAATCCATAATTTATTCAGCATGGCTACATATATATGCATGACAACTTTCTACATAACATACTTAAGCTAAAAATTATATTTTTATCGATCCAATACTTATTTCATAGCATGACAGTTTTATATTGGGCATATATATATTAAAAATTATATTTTCAACAAACAAATAATTATTCCATAGCATTACAATTTAGTTCATCGCATATACAAGTTAAAAATAATATTTTAACGATCCAATATTTATTTCAACACATGACTATTTTATCCACTTCATATATACGTTAAAAATTATATTTTAATGGAAAAATATTTATTTCAACACGTGACCGTTTTATATATTCCATATACATGTTAAAAATAATATTTTTAACAAACAAATATTTATTTTGACACATGACTATTTTATATATTCCATATACATGTTAAAAATAATATTTTTAACGAAAAAATATTTATTTCAATACATGACTATTTTATATATTCCATATACATGTTAAAAATAATATTTTTAATGAATAACTATTTATTTCAATACATGACTATTTTATATATTCCATATATACGTTAAAAATATTATTTTTAACAATCCAGTAATTATTCCATAGCATGACAGTTTTATACATTGCATATATATGTTAAAAATTACATTTTTAGAATTCTAATAATTATTCCATATATACATTAAAAATTATATTTTTAACAATCCAATAATTATTCCGTAGCATGACAATTTTATACATTGCTATTTTAGAAAATTTCGCCATCATAACGGCGCGATTTGTAGAACCGGAAATAATGTCTAGCATTATCCTTCTCCTGATACTGGCTCGCGCCATACGCATCAATAATATCCAACAAATCAATGATAGGGTTACTAAACCCATATTCTACATTTTTTCCACAATACAATCAATTTGATCGCAACCACAATTTTTATACAACGCACATATATTTTATACTACGCATATATATTCTATACAATGCATATATAATTTGTACAACGCATATGTATCTCTGTGCAATGCATATATATATATATATATATATATTATACAATGCATATGTATGTTTGTTCAACACATATATATTTTTATTTACTCCAGTTTATTTAAATTTAGAAACCTCACATTGGGTTCCACTCCTTCTAAATTTATGGTTAGCTCCAAACTTCTTCTAATCAGTCTTAGAATGTAGTACACACTGTCACGAGTCCAGTGACTCCTGTTTCATTGGATTCTGACATCGTATGAGAAAAGTGGTGTCAATTTAAAGGTTAATGACAATTTTAAATTAATTAAAAAAAACACCTTCTTCCTCATTTAATTTCAGGCCGCGTTCAAAACAAAAGTCGATGTCTAGGGCTCGATTTTGCACCAAAACTGAGATGCTTGGCATTGATCAGATGTTACCACGTGAACCACCTTCGCAAGAGCTTCCAGCGCCTCCAACCCTGCTCAACTCAGTGGACCCCACGCGCTAGAAATCAAGGTCAAACGACAAGATTTTACGCACAAATTTCGAGTGAAATACACAACTTCATATGGCCACACCCGTATGGATTTAAAGAGCACACAATTCTCTTCAATATTGCTTTAGGAAATTTTATGATTCATTATGTGGGTTAAAAAAATTTGAGGGGAGAAGGTTTGAGTGATTATCGCCTTTGATCGAATTAGAGCGGCGGTGGTTTCAGAGAAAACGAACGAGGGTTTTGGAAAATTTTGATTGGGCCATATATTTAATTCCTTTAATTCCAAAAATACCCGTTTATCGATCCGAACTCCAAATAAACCCAACGACTGTCATTTCCAGCTTGATACTCCCATTCCAAACACAATGGAATATGATTCGTAAGCCAATTCGACTGTTTTAGTTAGTTTTTCTCAAAATTTAAATATAAATTAATATACTGAATTTTAAACGTACATTTTAATTTACCAGGGCCACATACTGACTCCAAAAATTACAGAAAATTTATATCTAGCTATGTTTTGATGATATGGTCCTAACAAAACTAATTCCATCAAATTTTGAGACCATTTGAAAAATGGCCATTATACTGGTCGATCCAATTCAACTGAAATTACCAAACGCGGTTAAATTTGTCACGCTCACATATTAATTCCAAAAAATATGAAATTTTAAATCTAACAATAATTTGACATTTCGGATCCAACGAAAGTGGTTTCGTCAAAAACGGAGGTCGTTTGCAAAATGGCTATTTTTAAGGGCTATATTATAATTTAAAAATCGAATTTTTAAATTCTGACACAATTTCTGACAAAATTACCTTAAAAATAATTTTAAATTTGGTTCTGAATTACTAGGTTGTTACAATCTCCCCCACTTAAAACTTTTCATCCTCGAAAAGGAAACAATAGTAAAAGTAGGAAACAAAACAGAAATATAATATATTATATATGTACCTCTCACAAGAGCTAATCAAAGATGTCCACTTTGCACTTGGGATAAGCTTGCTTAATGTTATCTTTTGTTTCCCATGTACAATCTCTAGGATCTTCGCTCCACTCCACTTTGACTAAATGCACCTTCTTGTTCCTTAGAACTTTGGTTTCTGTAACAACTCGAATTCTGACAGATCGATTTTTTTTTTTCCAAAATTCTAATCTATTGAAACCCGTGTTGGTTTGCTCTGGTATCCTGCAGAAAAGAGAGACATAAAGTATGTCAGAGCTCAGAAAATATCTCACAACGGAAAGGATAAAATATAATATACTCAAAGTATATCCTAACCAGTATCCAAAGCTATCATGTCTCTGCCACAAATCTAACCTGCGAGTATGTTATAAGGAGGGGGTTAGACCACAAGTTCTGGTGACTGGAATTAAATTATATACTTTGGATAACACTACATATACCGTTCAATCATATTTTCTTATTTATTAGGTTACTTGGGTTAACAACACTCAAGGCTTACATACACGTCGCACCCATTTACTTCCCAGTGGATTAACCTAATACAATATATTTGTAGCTACCCCCAATATTAGGGTACACCCCCAGGTACCCCACTCGCACGGTCTCCGCCATAATACCACCGAAATGTACACAGTCCTCATCCTACGCCGGAGTGAAGTACGGACCTCTATATAACAATATTACGTTCCGCATACTATCATTACTGTGCTATGTAAATGTACGGACTGCCACCTTTGTTCCAATTAGATTCCATACCCTAGTAATCCCCTCAAATCTACAATACACCACCTGGAGCAGACATGCATGTATCTAGACTATCACACGTACGTACCGTTTATTGTAGCTCGATGCCTCAACCCATGTCCTCTAATGTGCATAGAGTTCTATGGTAGGGCGATACAAGAAACACAGAACTTGGTCGGGAGCTTTTCCATTTCTGTACAGGCCCGTCTTTAAGAGCCTCAAAATACAGATATTACTAGGGCCTATTTTCCATGGTGGCTATGGCCCCAGCTCGGCCCCTCCCTCAACTAGTAAAGACTACAAGAGCTAAGCGACATGCCCTAACAAAAAATAATCTAAACATCCAGTTGGCGTCTCCCCTCAACCATCGTACCTCGATAATGAAAGGTGGATGATCCATTGGGTTTAGCTCCGTCTTTTTGCATCCCACTGGTTGCCGATGATGGGTATCTGACGATCCACTATTCTTGTTGGTTGTGACCCTCCGCCTCCTCGTTGAGGCGACCAGTGGATCATCCTGGTGTCACTTAGTCACAACATTCTGACTGCAAAGCTGCTTTTGTAGTCAAGGCCCACCCATCTAGTAGTTACGCGCAGACCTAACCTCTGCGAGCATAGCCTAAACATCTGCCACCGCATAGAGGACTACCAAGAGCACCTTACGTATCTCAAGAAGCCGCGTGCTTCCCCTTCCTGTCCTTCGGAGCCGGCAGAATAATCAGATGAATATGCGCTCCCCTCGGCCTTAACACCATGATGATCTACCCCATTGGGTTATTCATCGTTAAACGTGCGGACTGGTCCAATCACCTCACTTTAATACGTTATTAGACCCTATGTCTAACATTCTTTTACGCGCTTGCTTTATCTTATCAGGTTTCCATTTAACTTGGTTATCTTAACTTTTTATTCAGGTTACCAAGTACTTCCAAGCCCTTTATATCTCTGAGGAATGGGCCCCTCTTTCTTAATTTCAGTTATACAACTTAACCCATTTAAGTTTATTAATAAGCCATGTTATTCTCTAGATTGTGATCCAAGGTCTATAATTCACAATCCCTTTATATTCTTGTTTGATTCAAGGTTACAATAACATGTTATACTTAATGTGTAATTATTAATTCACATGTTTTCTATTTAACATGTCACTTAACATTTATGATTAAATATAACTTACCTCATTTCCTGAGTTGCCTCATTCTTTCTTATTTAATCATAATTCCCTCTTATGCTTTCATTACAACTTAACGTTGTTTACTTATTAACTTAGTTCTTTTAACTAAGGTTCACTAATAAGTCTACTCTTCCAATAAATATAACTTATGTTGCCCTTATCCGTAGATTTTAGATTCTCGTTCTCACAAAATCTTAATTTACAATTAAGTACAGTTTATCCCATAACAAAAGTTATTCAAATTTCCTTATTGTTTTATTATAACCTAAGTTATAATTCCCACTTATCCCTAGGACAAACCTTAACATAACATTCTTATCAGCATGTTTCAGACTTCCAAGTTTTCAAATTACTTAATTTATAATTAAGTACAACTTCTTTCATTTCACAAGTTTTCCCCCTTTTCTCTACTTGTTACAAACAACTGGTTTCAGGTTTTCCCCATTTACTGATTCCTTAATTTACAATTAATGCCACTTATCTCATTTCACCAGTTATCTCATTTCCTTACTAGTTTATAATAACCAAAGTTATAATCTTCACTTGTCCTTAGGACAAGTCTACCTATTATACAACATTCTCATTAATATAATTTATTTATAATAGGTTCACTACGCCATAGATGACATGTCGCAATGAAAATGCATGGTGTTGCTAGCTACAGTGTTGCCATTGTTATGCTGTTTTTTGTCTATTGCAACGCATGTTTCAAGGTGTTAGCATAAATATTAAACTGTGTTGCAGTAGCTGTGGATATATTCTAAATTAATAAATTAATAAAATTATCAATCCGCGTAAATAGAATCCAACGGTCTACCTCACTGATCCACTTCAATTTGATTTTCCTTTATCCTCTCAGCTAGTTTGCCCTCAAAATTTTATTTTCCCGCTGGAATAATTCAAGCTATCGCCCGCTGGAACAATTCAAGCTATCATGTTCATTTTTTTCCTCTTCTCAAATCAACGAAATATTTCCCCTTTCTACTTTTTTCCTTCCAGCCTAAAATCAATTCGCTGTTTAAAAAATAATAGAAAATGGAAATCCCGATTCCATCGCAAGGATTGAACAGGGAACTCGCGATTTTGGGAACGAAAATGGTTTGGGTAACGTGATTTCACTTTGCATCCTCTCCCTTGTTGTTATGTATGTTCAAAAATATCAGCATGGGAGGCTGAAGAATTATCTAAAATCGATGGAAGATTCAGGAGACAGGAATCGATTATTATTGGTTGGGAAGAAGGTCGTGTCGAAACTGCTACTGTTCGACTTAACAAAGTTGAGGTATTTCATTCGATTTTGGGTTTTAATAAGATTTACTAAATGAAATCATGCCTAGAGTTTGACAGATGGATTCTCGACTAAAAGATGACATTTTTTAGAAGTTGCAAGGTAGTTTTATTCCTAAAAGATGATTCATTTAAAAAATCATAATTTTTTTAACACGTTTAGCGCTAATGTTTCTTTTCCCAACTTGCCACAATAGGAATGGGTGTAGGGGTACGTTATGGACTTTACAGTTTCATATTTATGAAAAGATAATTTAAATGAACTAGGAGCTGGGGTATATTATAGTACAATAAGGCATATATAAAGTTAATGTATAATGATGGACTTTACAGTTTTGTGTTTATGCGTAGGAAGTGTTCAAGTTGCATGGTTATCAGCTATTGCAAGAACATCACAATAAAACTAGTACTAATCATGACACACTTTCAGATTCTTATAGTTCTTATGGTGTTAATATACTGTTCTTGAATGGTATGATTGCAGCCATTGTAGCTACTGTTGAATCCATATAAAGTAGATTTTAACAATCAAGAAATGAAATTAGGGGATTGGACTTGTCCAAAGTAATTGATTCACTTGATAATGATGTACTGGTCATACTAACTAGTGCTAATGCTGATGCACTTGAATGTACTGGACCTTCCGTTACAGCAGATCATATGAATATTGTTGAGAATGGTGTGCATCCTGGTCCTTCGCAGCAACTAGTGATGGTGATAAATAACTGTGCTTCATTGCAGCATCTTCACTGGTCCTTAATTCTGCATATTTTGTAGGTTAGTGAGCAAAAACAAGCTTTGTTTTGCACAATGCACTTTCAGCTATACAATTGTGACAGCTAGTAGTTTTATCATGACAGCTATACAATGGTGGCATTCACAATACAGTCATAGATAACAGGAACAAGTGAACGATGCAGTTGGCTCATTTTCTTCTACATCTGCATTTACAATACAGTCACATATAACAGGAACAAGTGAACAAGTGATCCAATTCCTATACATTGTTCATCGGGATCATTTCCATAATTCTCCTTCTTAAGTCGGTATGACAATTATTCCTAAACATTGGTCCTCATTCACTACATTTTTGCCAGAAGTCGACGTTTGGACTGCCAGAGTCATACTATACATTTTGTTGAGTGGCATACCTCCTTTGTGTGACTTATCTAGAGCTATTTTAGTTTAAATTACATAAGACGATACATATTTAAATAGAGTTCCAATGCATGTATCCAACGACAAAGGCATTATAGTTGTTTACTTGGTAAAAAATGACTTGTGAAAATCGTCCCTAAGCTAAGAAATGGACGTTTCCACATTTTGACTTCTAAGCAACTTATAGTTCTTTCTATAAAAAAGATCCATCAATGTGTAATATACTTTTAAAACGTTTTGACTAGTTTCAGTGAGTTGGCAAACTTACTTTTAGTTCAATATGATTGTTCAAAATTTTCTGACAATGGAAATTTTGTGGGATTTTGATAGAGACACAGCAAGGAATATTTGATGCAGTTCTAAAAGGTGTGATTGATTTCGAATCCGATCCATGGCCTGTGATATCTGATTGCGCAAAGGACCTCATTAAGAGAATGCTATGCTCTCGACCTTCTGAACGCTTGACTGCTCATGAAGTTCTTTGTAAGTTATCCATTCATATATATGTAAATATATGATCATGTCTATAAGCTCATTTATGGTGATATCCTTAAATGAATAGGTCATCCTTGGATATGCGAACATGGAGTTGCTTCTGGTCAGGCATTAGACCCTGCAGTTCTTTCTCGTCTCAAGCAGTTTTCCGCAATGAATAAACTTAAGAAAATGGCCCTACAAGTATGTGCATCTGTGGTTCTTTTTGCGAAATATGAGCTTTCAATGTGATCGTGTATAATGCGCAATGTGTATCAGGTGATAGCTGAAAGCCTTTCGGAGGAGGAGATTACTGGACTGAAGGAAATGTTTAAGGCCATGGACACAAATAACAATGGTGTTATCACATTCAAAGAGTTAAAGGCTGGTCTTAGAAGAGATGGTTCTACCTTGAAAGAATCTGAAATTCGCGATCTTATGGATGCTGTAAGTAATATCCCCCCTCTTTCCAACCATAACATGCACATGTACACTACTTTGAATATATGTATGTGCATTATGTGGAGAAGTTGTAGCTGAAGTCCATGCAGATGTGGACCGCTTTATTCAAAATGATAAGAGAAGCATATGCCACATTGTCCGGTCCCTCAAAGGTAGTAGTTTATATAATCATTTTCGTGTATTTTTTTCTTGCTTATGATTGTATGTGTGAGTCTGTACATGAATGAATCGAGTGAAAATGTAGCGAGGAATGTATGTAAATATGAATGATTGTGTAATATACGAATGAATGTATAGTTGTGGAGTCAAAAAAATTGTACCATTTGAAATGTTGAAATAAAATATTTATTTGAATAATATACTGTGTTATAATAATATTTATTATAATATTATGAAATCTTGGATTAATAGCAGGTGACGTGTAATTACTTTTAGTAGTTGTAAAATAATTTTTAACAACTGCTAGAAACAGTTGTAAAAAAGGCTGATTTTATTACGATTGCCAGCTGTACTAGACATATTACAACTGTTTTTGGCAGTTGTGAAAGAGTATTTTTTTGTTTTAGTGGTACTTGTAGCAACATCTGTAGCGATGTTACCTTAGGATAGCAAAGATGTTGCCTTTGACTCTAAGACAACGCGGCAAAAGGCAACCCCAAAAAAGTGTTGCCACAGACCTATAACAACAATGTTTGGCACCTACTGCGTCATTTCTCTGGGTTGCCGTAGGCCATCTATGGCGTAGTGGTTGTTATCATTCCTCGTTCATTCCCATCTTCTTTTACTGTTGTATCTTTCTTTCAATTTCATTTATTCCCATTAATTACAATTAATGTTGTTTATCATTCCTTCTACTTACATATATTTATATATGTATTTATTTATGCACCAGACCTCTCACATTAAGCCTACACTTGTGGATGCTGGATTTGCTGGGCAGTTCCGGGCAGACTTCTACCACAAGTCGACTTAACCTCGTGTCTTAGCACCATTACATGTTTTAATTATGCACGTAAAGCTCTCACGATAGATTTATCACTTGTGGATGCTGGATATGTTGGGCAGTTTCGGGCAGACTTCTGCCATAAGTGTAATCTATCCTCGTGTCTAAGCGCGTTTACAGTTTCTTATTTACTATAAATCTTCTATGTAATCTAGGCATGTCTAATTCTTTCAAATTTCCACTATAATTTATAATTTATAGCTCATCATATTATGCCTATTTTATGTCATATGTTCTTTCTCACATATAATCAATTCTATTCTATCATATAATCAATTAAACAGATAATTATTCAAATTTTAAAATAACTTGTGATCACCAAATCTTGTAGTTTTTCTAACTTAACATGCAATTTTCTCAATTTCTATTGTTAACGGTCCAGGTGCATAAATGTCACAAGTAACATGGAATTGAAACAACAGTAATTGCTACGCATGTTTTGGCAAATTTCCCAACATATTAATATCTTTAGCATATTAATATTCCAACATTTCATATTCATCACTTTAATCCTTTCTAACATATGTTTAGACATTTCAACATATCATATCTAAACATGTCATAACAACAATTCAATACTTTTAATTATTCTACCAAATTCACATTATACGATAACGAGGAATGTTTAAATGATAATATATCATTATCAAAAATGATATAGCTTAAATCCACTCACCTGATTTGCAGATCTAGAAATTCTTCTTAATAGTTGTTGCAGAATAAAGCCGACTTTTATCTTTTTCTAGAGTTGGAGGTTGGTTATAAATCTTGAATCTTCTTTGTTAATCTAGATTTCAGCAGCATCTCCGTAATTTTTTTTTAATTTAGAATGTCATGGAGGCAGAGAAAGAGATGAAGAATTGTGTGTGGATAAAATGGGAGAGAGAGCCCCCTTTTGTGGATTAACAGAGCCAATCCTTAACCGTTAGATATTAACTTTTCAATCTAACCGTACATGAAATGCAGAGTCAACTACGAATAAGGTCCATTTTGCATTTCATACTTTATTTTCCGCTGCCTATACATATATAATTCTAATGTTTTGCAGCTTTTAGTAGCCTTCTTGTTTTGCTCCCTTTTTAAATTAATTGAGCCTATCCTCCTTTTTTAATTAATTGCATGTTTTCATGCGTGTATATCCTTGTCTTTAATTGGAATTATCTTCATACATAAGGCATCCTTATGCGTATACAAAGCCTCCTTATGAGCACAACCTTTCTTTTATTCCAAATTTTGCCTCCTTTAATTAATTAATGCATGGCTTATTTCTTTTTAAACTCTTTCTCGTTAATGCCTCAATTTACTATTTTTAACGCATTTCTTTCAAATATTATTGTGCGTTATTCACACATTAACTTTTCCTTTTCATGCATTTATCTTCTATGGCGTTTCTTTTCTTATTAACGCTTGCATTGATTGGTCTTTTTAATATTAAAAATGTTTTTCTTTTGAATACCTTACATATATACTTGTGCGTTCCTTCTTATGCCATTACTTCACATTTTTATTGCATGCTTTTTCAAATGTACCCTTTTTTATAAATGCGTTAACTTATAATGCTTCCTCTTTTTATTCCTTATTGCATTTATTAGCGTGCATTACCTTTCTCTATGTTATACATACACACACATATATATATATATATATATATACACACACACGTTCCATTTTAACGCTCTACATGATATTAACCATTTCCGTATAATGTCATTGCCTTAATTGTACTAATTTTCCTCCTCTTCAAAGTATGAATTTATTTAAATTATACATTACCATTATTTTTGCTTTATTTATGTTCATGCATATGCATATATTTGTATGTTCAGTTGGCCTTCTCTAAAACAAAGATAAAAATTATGTCACCGCCGAGGTTCGAACGCCCGACCTCTATGTTACATATCTGATGCCTCAACCAACTGAGCTATGAAGTCTTTTGTTAATAAGTTTAGAAACAATGGTACTCATTGTTTTCCTTCTTTACCTTATTTTCATGTTTTGTTGCAGTGCTTCATTTAAAGGTATCTCTTTCATCTTAAATCGGTTTTCTGCAATCCATTTGTCTAAATTGACCAAAAAATCACCATGAACGAAATGACGCTACTTCCGTGTCCAAATTCTGGAAGCTCTTCAAAATTTTCCTTTTTTAATATGCATTATTTAATCATTACCAAAAATGTGGGGTGTTACAGTTTCTTTGTCAATAATCTTCACTGGCTCTCTTCTCACTGCTAAACTCGGAGTAATATCCCAATATTGTTGCGATGCTTCTTCCATGATCAAGTCTGGATCATGTAAATGCTTCTGAAGTTGAGAAATATGGAAGACGTCATGCACTCTGGTCAACCAATCTAGTAGTTGAACCCTGTAAGCAAGAGTTTCTATTCACTCGAGTATAGGAAATAACCCAATATATCTAGGTGTCAATTTCCCTGTCTTTCCGAGTCGGACCACTCTTCTCATCGGAGAAACTCTTAAATATATGTGATCACCAACATAAAATGTCAGATCTCTTCTTCTGGAATCTGCATAACTCTTCTGTCTACTTTGAGCTGCTTGTAGTCGCTTCTTAATGAAATTCACTTTATCTGAATCTTCTCGGATCATATCAGGACCCAATGCCAGTCAGTTTCCTGGCTCTAACCAACATGCAGGAGATCTACATGGTCTACCGTACAATGCTTCAAATGGTGATAATTTCAAGCTTGCTTGATAGTTGTTATTATATGACAATTCAACCAAATGTAGGTAATCTTCCCACGTTCCTCCAAAATCAAGAATACAAGCCCGCAACAAATCTTCAAATATACAATTCACCCTCTCGGTTTGGCCATCTGTCTGAGGATGATATGCGGTGCTAATTTTCAATTTCATTCCCAATTATGCTTGATATGCTTCCCAAAACTTACCAACGAAAATCGAGTCTCCTTCACTAACGATACTGTAGGGCACTCCATGCAGTCTAACGATCTCTTTAAAATATATCTGCGCTAGACTCTGAGCTGTTCTATTCGACTTCACAGGAATAAAATGGGCACTCTTCGTGAAACGATCTACGATCACCGATATGTTGTCAATGCCTTTCTTGGTTCTAGGCAAACCATCAATGAAATCCATGGAAATTTGATCCTACTTCCAATCTAGAACCTCTAATGGTTGCAACAATCCTGCTGGTTTCTGCTGATCACTTTTGACTTGTTGTCAAGTAGAGCAACTGCTAACATATATAGAAATGTCCCTTTTCATTGATCTCCACCAGAACGTGCGCTTGAGATCATTATACATCTTACTCACCCCTGGATGAATACTAAGCTTGGATTTGTGACATTCATCCATCACTTCTCTTCTGAGCTCAGGAATATTCAGAACATAATTTCGGCCTAATAACCTCAGAACTCCCTTACTGTCAATCTGGAAACTCGAGGGTTTGCTTTCCTGAATTCTCTTGGTAATCCTCTAAATTAAATTATTGTCATTCTGAAGAACAGAGATCTTATCAATTAATGAAGGCGTAATAATCAGATTAGCAATGATTGCATTCTTTCTGCTAAGCGCATCAGCTACAACATTGGCTTTTCCTAGAGTATACAAAATATCTAGATCGTATGCTACAAGAAAATCTAACCAACACTGTTGTCTCAAATTTAAGTCCTTCTGTGTGAACAGATATTTCAACGACTTATAGTTTGTATATAATTCGAACTTCTCACCCAAAAGATAGTGCCTCCATATCTTCAAAGCAAACACCACGGCTAACAGCTCAAGATCGCGAGTAACATATCTCTTCTCATGCGACTTCAACTGACGGCTAGCATAACCAACTACTTGGCCTCTTTGCATTAATCTCGAATCAACTCCTTCATGAGGAGCATCGGTATAGACTGTGAAACCTTGTTTGCCATCTATAATAGTCAACACTGGAGCAGTAGTCAATCTTAATTTCAGCTCTTGTAAAGTGGCCTCACATTCAGTCGCCCAATTAAATCTTGCATGCTTCTTTGTAAGCTTCATTATTGGACTAGATAGCTTCGAAAAATCCTTAGCGAATTTCCAATAATATCCTGCCAATCCCAGAAAACTTCTGATTTCTATGGGCATGCTAGGCTGCTTCCAATCTCGAATCACTGTGATCTTGCCTGGATCCACTGAAATTCCTTCTTTCGATACTGCATGACCGAGGAACTTCACTTCTTCTTACCAGAATATGCATTTAGAAAATTCGTCTTTTAATACGTTCTTTATCACAATTTTCTAAAACTTGTTCCAAATGCTTCGTATGCTCACTAGCTGACTTAGAGAAGATTAAAATATCATCAATGAAAACTAGCACGAATTTATTCAAGACATTGTGAAATACTTGATTCATTATATCCACAAAATAAGCAAGAGCGTTACATAAGCCGAATGGAATTACAAACCACTAATTAGACCTCTGAAAGCTATCAAATGAACACATTTTTCGGCAATTCGTAGTTGATGGAAACATGTAGCTAGGTCCATTCTCGAAAATGCCTACGCTCCATTCAAGCGATCTAATAAATCATCAATACGTGGCACTGGATATTTATTCTTCAACGTTAGCTTATTCAAGTCGCGATAATCTACGCATAGCCTAAGAGGACCGTCTGACTTAGGGACAAATACCATGGCTGCTCCCTAACACGAGAAGCTAGGCCTGGTAAGACCTTTCCATAATAATTGTCGAGTTTGATTGCCCAATTCTTCTTTCTATTTCAATGTCATTCTCCGAATTGCATGCGCTACTGGCCTTGCATTCGAAATTAGATCGATCTTGAAGTCAATTTCTCTTCGCGGAGGTAAGCTACCAACTTCTTCGAACACATCCGCATAATCCTTAATGATAGAAATATTTTCTATTAAAGTGGGAGAAACATCAAGAGCAGACCGAAATTATGTCCTATCTGACTCTGAACCTTCACATGGTATCGTTATATGATTTCCGAACTTAGGTTTAGCTTTAACGATTCTCTCGGCACTTTTAACTTTGGCCTCATATTTCATCAACCAATCCAACCCAAGTATAATATCGAACTCAACAAGATCCATAAAAATCAAATCAAAAGAAAATCGATAACAGGAATAAGAAACAGGCACTCTACAATACAAATCAAGAACAAGGGAACCTCCTATTGGATTATGAACACTAATGGATTCTTTAAGATTTTCAATTTTAAATTCAATTTCTCAACCGTATTCCTTAAAATAAAACTTCGTGACGCTCCCGTATCAAACAACACTTTAACTGGAATATTGTTGACAGTAAGAGTGCCTTCCAAAACATCTGGCCTTTCCTCACTAGTTGAGGGTGCTAGAGCTTCGGCCACTTTATCGACTTGAGCCACTTTGGACTCTTTTAAAAGCCGGCAATCTTGCTTTACATGACCAGTCTGATGGCAGATATTGCACTCTCTGCTCTCTTGAAACTTCTTACTGGATTTAGATCCATCCTTCCTTTGTTTCTTTAAAGATCTGTAATTTATTGAAAAATGTCCTTGCCTATTGCAGTCGAGACATACGGCTGTGGTTACCCTTTTCTTTTTTACTTACTTCGGATCTCTTACCAGCCACGGGTTCGTTACTTTCCTCAGGCTTCTTACTTGCCTCAGGATTCTCACTTTCAGAATTTCTCTTGCTGCTAGAACTGCCTTCATCTCTATCTTCCAAAGCATGTTGCTTATCAATATTATCATAGCAACAAGCCATTTCAGCTACCTTGGAAAATGGAAGCTCGACGTGTGCAGTCACTTGACTATGGTACCTTCGATGAAGACCCTCTATGAATCTCTTGTTCTTGAGGATTGATTCCTAAATTAGTTCGGGTCCATAGTGAGAGAGTTCATTAAATTTATTCACATATTCATGAATGGTTCAATCCCCTTGTTGGAGATTAGCAAACTCATCGTGCAAGCGCTTGACTTCCTGTCGAGGGACAAACTTTTCATTAAAAATTTCTTTGAACCTGGTCCATGTAATGTTAACTTCAATATTGCTTATAGTGACTGCATCCCACCACTTCAAGGCCTCATCCTTAAGTAGACAAGATGTCATAAATCTCTTCCTGTGATCTGCTTATTCTAGGCCCGCGAAAATCCGTTCGCAGGACCTTAAGCAGGCTTGAGCTTTCGTTACTGTTCTTGTAACAACCCGAAAATTCTGCGCCAATTTAAAATTTTTATTTTGGAAATTTTAATGAATTTTGAATATTTAAAATAGATTATTTTAAATAATATCGACGAGAAATTTATTTTGAATAGAATTCGAACGTATATATATATATAGGTCATCGTTAGAAATAAATATTTTATTTTAATTATAAAAGGGATTGAAAATGGCGCGGTAGTTCAATAATTCGATTTCAAAGTTCAAATGAATGTGCCAGGTGCAAAATAAACCGGATTATAGCAAAAACAAAAATATTCGAATCTAATTGAGAATATCTTTCCAATGAATCCGAAAAATCGAAATTTCATAGCGGGAATCAAAAGTTATGCCCAGTTGAAAATTCAGAATAGTCGCTATGGAATTTCGGCCCTTAAAAATAGCCATTTTGCAAACGACCTCGGTTTTCGACGAAACCACTTTTGTTGGATCTGTGATGTCAAATTATTGCTAGGTTTCAAAATTCGTAATTTTTCGAATCAATGTGTGAGCGTGGCAAAGGAAAAGGCGTTTGACCAGTTTCAGTTGATTTTAATCGACTGGAAAATGGACATTTTTCAAACAGTCTCAGAATTTGACGAACTGGTTTTGTTAGGACCGTATCGTCAATACGAAGGTAGAAAATATTTTTCGGAAATTTTTAGAGTTAGTATATGGCCCCGGTAAATTAAAATGCGCGTTCAAATTCAATATATAGAGTTATATTTTGATTTTGACGAAAACTGGTCGAAATGATCGAATCAGCTTACGATACATATCCCATTATGTTCGGAATGAGGGTAATTATCTAGGGACGACAGGCGGTGTGTCTCGTTTTGAAATCGAAATTTAAAGTTACTTTATGGATTATAAAATAAATAAAACCCCCTGGCTCCTTTAACTCTTCAAAACGGTCAAACCCCCCGTCTTAGAAAACCCGATTCAAAATTAAAATTAAAAAAATGAAGAGGGGGGAGCCATCGCGCCGCGCGCGACAACCACCGCCGCCGCCAGGCGCGACGCCCAGATCCCCTCGCCGCGACGCTCACCCTCTCCTTTCTCCCCTTCCTCCTCTTCTCTCCTCCTCCACCATTTTGAAAGGCCCCAAATCCGACGAGAACCATGGCTGTGGGCCCCTCCAGCGACACCAGGCCCCACCCACCGCCACCTGAAGCATCCCGGCCTCGCCCTCCGCTTGCGCCACCTCAGCGCGCCGCCCCAACCCCCACCAACCTTTAACAGTAAGCGTTATTTTATTTGCATTTATTTATTTTTCAGTGTTTAAAACCGTAAAAATATGATTTTTAAATCATATAAAAACCCAATTTTTATATGTGATATTAGAAAAGAAAGGTCGGATTTTTATATGTGATATTAGCAAAGAAAGGTCGGATTTTTATATGTGATATTAGCAAAGAAAGGTCAGATTTTTATAGGTGATATTAGCAAAGAAAGGTCAGATTTTTATATGTGATATTAGCAAAGAAAGGTTGGATTTTTAATGAAATAAAGATTTGATATTTAGCGAAGTAAAAATATAATCTTTATTAGAAGAAGAGCGATATAAAAATATAACTTTTATTATGAAGAAAGCGTGATAAAAATATAATCTTTATTATATGAATAGCGGTATAAAAATAGAATTTTTATCTATATAATAGCGATGTAAAAATAGAATTTTTATCAATATAGTAATGGTATAAAAATAGAATTTTATCCATATAGAGTGATTATAAAAATGTGATTTTTATATACATAGCAAAAATGTAAAAATGTGATTTTTATATATGTAGTGGCTATGGGCAATGAAATTAACAAAAGGGGAGCACGACGAAGATTTCTACATATGAAGAGTCGTGGCATTTGGTTTAGCTTGTCGGTAAGAACTTCTCACTTTAAATTTTATTTTCTAGTTATAAAAATATATACTAGGATGCAGACTGTGCTTAGCAGCACCCGACACCCGTTGTTCACAGACCATGGACGACTAATATGCTTGTTTGATGTGGTGTGAAGTTTGTTTGTGATGTTGATGTAAAATAAATTAATTATCGTTAAAAATATAATTTTTAACGTGAATATGAATATAGTGAATGTGAATAAATAAATATTCATTTACAAACCGGATGGTTTGTTTATGTACACCTATTTGAAAGATATTGATTGGGACGATAAATTTTACACATCGCCCAACCGCACAAATAATATTCAGTGTTTGTGGATTGAAACCCCACACGGGTGTTGGGATGATATTTGGCATACACTAATCCCAATTATTTAGTTGTATGTCGATCGATTGGTCGACAGACTGTGTAAGCGTTAATTATCTATATTTAATGCTTATGCAGTTGTGTGGTGCACTTTGGATGATGGTTGATTATTTATCATTGCTATTATATACATGTAGTGTATAGAAACCATATAATTAACATTATATGGTAATTGATTGGACCTCATTCCAATTGGGAAAATAAAGAATATTCATGTGTTGAATAGAATATATATTCATGTGTTGAATAGAATAAATAGTCATGTGTTGACGATGCTCATGTGTTGAGAATATTCATGTGTTGAAACTTATCATGTGCTGAACGAAATATTTTAAAAACAAAATTTACATCTTTATCATATTTAAGATTAGAAACTAACTGAAAACTAGATAAGATGAGTGGTTTCCCGGGTATTGATCTGATGTTGGTTTCGGCCATCGGGGTTAATACTTAGGGAATCATTCTCTTACTACTTTATAGTTGGAGTCTGATTAAAAATCAAATGATAGATACCATAATTTTATAAAATATATTAAATAATAGAAATAGTCATGTGTTGACAGTGCTCATGTGTTGAAAATATTCATGTGTTGAAAGAAATATAGATTCATGTGTTGAATAGAATAAATATTCATTTGTTGAATAGAATGACGAAGATTTTGAAATATATAAAGCCGTGTTGATTATAGATGCGCCATTTTGACGTGAACGATATTTATATCGATTATATTCTTTTTTATGAATATAGAAAAGGAAGTGATTTCAAAATATAACGTTTGAAAATATTATCATTTGTATATTGATGATGTGGAATATTCAATTCTGATTCGAAATTGAATATGAAGTTGAAATCGTTTCGAAAACGAATTTAAAACGATTTATAAAATAAGTTTTAAAAGGAAATCAACGATATATATATATATATATATATATATATATATATATATATATATATATATATAATGGCCTGAATAGAACGCGCCGCGCTGCGACAGTTCGTGAATTTTGACCATTGACTTCGAATGGACATTACAGGAGATCCGACCGTCGGATTCTCCTGAAACCAGAACCGTTGGGTTCGTATCGAAAAGAGCTTTCCAATGAATATTAGAAATCTAAATTCTAATGGTTGGATTTATGTCCAATTCTAATTTGGAAAAGGTCGCTGTAAGTGCAGTTCGATGGCCATTGGTGGAAATCGACTTTACGGGCCTTGATAAAATTATTAAAAATATCAATAATTTGTGTAA
Source organism: Allium sativum (assembly GCA_030737875.1). NCBI lineage: Eukaryota > Viridiplantae > Streptophyta > Magnoliopsida > Asparagales > Amaryllidaceae > Allium > Allium sativum. The sequence continues at coordinate 42,630 of JASFAX010002105.1, forward strand.
AATCATAAGAAATGATTTGTGAAGAACTAGGATGAAAAATTCCACATTTGAAAAGATAAAAATAGATTTTTATCGAAATGAACTAGTTTTGAACTAGAATTAAAATCCCATTTATTTTTAAAATAAATAAAGTGGATTTGAAATGGTTTTGAAAATAACCAAAATTTCCAATATATAAAGTGGAAATGGATTTGAACTGAAATTGTCTTTGGAATATTTCGATGTTGGATTTCGTGATTATACAGATACTGTTATGGGAATTTGAAAGATATGTTTATATCGTTATTTTCAATATGGTCGTAGAATTTGATATTGAATATAAGCCGATATATTTTCTATTCAGAGCCTTGTATTTAATATCAAATGTGATTTGGGTTTGTCGTGAACGGTGTCTTCATTAACACTGTTCTTAAGCCCAGTTGAGAAAAAGATTGAATCTTTCTATTTAGATTTAATGAAGTGTACCAATTAAATAATATTAATTGGAATTGAATTTAAATTGGTTTTTGGGTTTATCGTGAGCGGTGTTTTGAATAACACCTGCTCTTTAACCCGATTAACAATAGAAAGTGATTTTAGGTTTATCGTGAACCGTGTTTTAGACGACGTTGGTTCTTTAACCCAGTTAAAGATAGGATATTGATTTTTGAGAAGATTAAAACTAAGTGGAGTTTTAATGAATCTTTAATTAGATTGAAATGTGAATTGATAATTTAAATTATCAAATCTGAAAAGTGATGCAGGATGGACTATCACCAGTTTTGCTCCAAAGCGATAGTTAAATCATTAATTATATTTGAACGTGAAATGGTAAATAATATTTACCAATAACACCGTGGTGTTAGATATGGAGTATTACCAGTTTTCTCCATGGGATGAATAGGTTGGGATTGGGAAATAAAATAAATAATTACTTCGGTGTGGTTCGCTAATCTCGACTAGTTTGGAAAACCAAAACATGGTTTGAAATGATATCCAAAGGAAGATTAAAGAATAAATTTAGAAGAATTTATCTTTGATAAAATTAATGGGAACCTTTCCCTAAGAATGTGAAATTTTGAATAAAAGAATATTCTTAATTGGAATGAGGCGTATGGTGTGCTTGTGTAACACGTGTTTATTATATATGCGGGTTATTTGGGAAGGCCGGGTTTATACCCATTCTGGATAACCGATTCGACGACAAGTCGAAGATGAAGACGGTGGTTGAAGTCTGGAAGTCTTCACATCGTTTGGGTGATTGTTGATGATCTCGATTGGGTTGTACACCCAAGAGGAGAGAAACAGTTGGTGATCGTCCAGACGTACTTGGAGATCGATGGATATGCGAGGAAAGTGCCTCCGGTTTCGTTCAGACCCAGGACGAACTTGTAAATGGACTGTGTGTCTGACATTGGATTTTATTCTGTGTTGATTGATCTCTATTAAATATACATCTGTTTGGCGGCGGAGAATTTATTCTCTTGCTTAACGCCCTTCTCTGAGATGTACGAGCTCAGAGATTGTATATCGATGGACATCAGTCGCATGGCATGAATTGCCTGTGTGGCACGCCTAAGTGGCAGATGATCAAGGCTTCTGTTGAAAAGCAAAGTCTTGTGGTTGATGATCAAAGCACGACCTTTGTGGCGCAGCTTTGTGTATGACGTAAATTCGCGAGCCTCACACCTCGGTACGAGTCAAAAATGGGATAGTGACAGCAAGAGAGCAGACGTTTCTTTCTAGATAGTGGTGGTGTCAGTGCTTAAACTGTCTGACATTTATATACTTTTCACCTGTGTGGTTGTTGGAATGCAAGGTGCCTCGGTTATAGGTCTGTAAGGACCGGGAAACGTGTGTTCAGGAATAATTAATCCTCAAAAGTAAGAGAAGACCGACCCTGAAGATCCAAGGATTGATGTATGTGGTCCTGAGACATTTGCTAAAGTGTCTTGAATGGAGAGGAGTTTGCCCCTTGCCTCGACTCATGATGGAATCCAATTTCCAATACGTGATATTTCGGTTTTAATTGTAGAGCCTAGTATTGGCGACATAGCAGTATGGGTCACTTATGCCGTCTATTATTGATACTTATGATTGAAATTGTTTTGAAACTATACACCTGTAGTAATATCAAAATAATCTGTTTTTAAACGTATCAAGCATGCTTTGGCTATTATAAGGTAAAAACCCTATCCTCCGGCTTGCGTTGCATTGTGTGATGGGACCTGGGTCTTATAATAGCTTCATTTTTCTTTATTTAGCATTGCGCTGTTTGTTTTATACACTGGTATTCTTGGGAGGAAACCCGTTCCGTGTTATACGGCGTGGTCCCTTGATTTACCTAACTTTAAAATAAAGATTAATAACTGTTTTAGTTCTCACACCAGTCACATGACTGACCTGGAGTTTATTGTTTTAACCTAAACTCTGGGTGCCCTTATTTTCGACACGGGCAGCTAGTAGTTTTGGTTTTGCAGATTTATATTCACAAGAACCTGATTTACAGCTGGAATGATATCCGGAAAGCTCTGTATCCGTGTATCTCCTTTCAGTTGGGTTTTGAATTATTTTTCGCTGCTATGAATTTAAATGTAATTTAAATCTCTGATATTTATCGAATGTGTAATATTTATTCATACTCTGTATATTCTTGTATTCTGATGGAATTGTTGTAATAAACAATGAAATGTTCTTCTGTTTGCGTTCCGATGTGTGTTGTTCTCAACGCCATCCGTGCTTTCCTTCACGGGGAAGTTCAGGTCGTGTCAGTGTGGTATCAGAGCTTTGGTTTACAGAGCTCGAGAACAAGACACGTTAGAACCAAATGAAAGAATTCATTAGAAATTGGACTAGTAATGTCCAATAAGAATAACTCGTTAGAGATGGGATCAGTAGTATCCTAGAGCGAGTCGAAAGAGTGAAATTTTTAAAGTAAAATTGACAACAATTTTTTTTTTGAAATTTAAGTTGTTTTATACGTATTTGAATATTTTATTTGTATTGAATTTGGACAATCGGGTATATAAAGATTTTGCATATACGCGTCATGAACGTATATTCGAAGTTTTAATATACTGGATAGATAAAGAATCACACTCTAGTCGCCCGAAGATGGTACTGATGATGGAAATCTCATCATTAGTATTTATGTTCGAGTTCCGAAAGTGGGATTTCTATATATTTCCATAGACTGGTGTGAGAACCAAAACTAGATAGGTTTATTGTTGTGATTGGCATCAAAACATGATTTTCTGTATATATATATATATATATATCAAAATTATGAATTTGAAACGTTAATCCATTAATTAATTGATGGTTGTATTGTTTGATTATTGGTTTGATATTTTGAACCATTTAGCCTAATTGAAACGAATATTGAACTGTGTTGAAAATTGTTCGAAATTGCATGCATATACATGTACTTACATTGAACAGGTCATAGCAAGGAGGCTAGAGCAGAAGAATAAAATTGTTTGCCCGACAAATAGGTACATGTTTACTAATTTCTTGGGTTTTGGATGATTTTATGAGCCGATTGGCTAGCTGCTTGGCTTTTTCCTTTTCTTTTGGATTGAAGAAGGCCATGGGAGGCTATATGAAATATCCCGAAGTCCCTGGTGCAGGGGAGGTTATGGCGAATTTTTCGGAAATTTAGGGTGTTAGCCAAATTTTTGAAAAATTCTTAGAAACTGAAAAGTTGAAGAACTTAAGCCGTATAGAAAATAATGGAAGTTGAGTTGATTAGTTAAACAACTTTCGGCTTCGTTCCTTTTCGGGGACAAAAGTTTTAAGTGGGGGAGATTGTAACAACCCGGAAATTCCGAGCTAATTTAAAATTTTTATTTTGGCAATTTTGATGAATTTTGAATATTTAAAATAGATTATTTTAAATAATATCGACGAGAAATTTATTTTGAATAGAATTCAAACGTATATATTTATATAGATCGTCGTTAGAATATAAATATTTTATTTTAATTATAAAAGGGATTGAAAATGGCGCGGTAGTTCGATAATCCGATTTCAAAGTTCAAATGAATGTACCGGGTGCAAAATAAACCGGATTTTAGCGAAACCAAAAATATTCGAATCTAATTGAGAATATCTTTCCAACGAATCCGAAAAATCGAAATTTCATAGCGGGAATCAAATGTTAAGCCCAGTTGAAAATTCAGAATAGTCGCTATGAAATTTCGACCCTTAAAAATAGCCATTTTGCAAACGACCTCGGTTTTCTATGAAACAACTTTTGTTGAATCCATGATGTCAAATTATTCCTAGGTTTCAAAATTCGTAATTTTTCAAATCAATGTGTGAGCATGGCAAAGGAAAACGCGTTTGACCGGTTTTAGTTGATTTTAATCGACTGGAAAATGGCCATTTTTCAAATTGTCTCAGAATTTGACGAAACTGGTTTTGTTAGGACCGTATCGTCAATACGAAGGTAGAAAATATTTTTTGGGAATTTTTAGAGTTAGTATGTGGCCCCGGTAAATTGAAATACGCGTTCAAATTCAATATATAGAGTTATATTTTGATTTTGATGAAAACTGGTCGAAATGATCGAATCAGCTTACGATACATATCCCATTGTGTTCGGAATGAGGGTAATTAGCTAGGGACGACAGGCGGTGGGTCTCGTTTTGAAATCGAAATTTAAAGTTACTCTATGGATTATAAAATAAATAAAAATATTTAAATAAATAAAAAACCCCTGGCCCCTTTATCTCTTCAAAACAGTCAAACCCCCCTATCTTAGTAAACCCGATTCAAAATTAAAATTAAAAAAAATGA
>JASFAX010002106.1:0-47400 GCA_030737875.1 Allium sativum
CCCAGGATTGATTAGTTCATTGATGCAACAACGAGGCATGAATTACTTTCGTTTATGGATGTGTATTCAGGGTATAACCAAATAATGATGCACAAGCCTGACCAAGAGAACACAAGCTTCATAACTAATCTGGGTCTATATTGTTACAAAGTTATGCCGTTTGGACTGAAGAATGCAGGAGCGACTTACCATCACCTTGTGAATGCCATGTTCAAATCACAAATCAGCAAAACCATGGAGGTGTACATCGATGATATGTTGGTAAAGTATAAAAGAGCTGCTGATCGCCTTGAAAACTTGGCTGAAATGTTTCACATTCTCAAAAAGTATAGAATGAAGTTGAATCCGCTTAAATGCTCATTTGGAGTCGCATCTGGAAAATTCCTCGGGTTTATGGTTAATCCCAGGGGAATCAAAGCCAATCCCGCTCAAGTCTCGGCTTTGTGAGAGATGCGTTCTCCCAGAACAAAGAAGGAATTTCAAAGGTTGAATGGAAAAGTAGCTGCATTGATTCATTCATTTTAAAGGCAACACATCGGTGCATTCCGCTTTTCGATGCATTGAGGAAAGGGAAGAAGGACTTCCATTGGACTCCTGAATGTCAAGTGGCTTTCGAGGAGCAAATAAAGCACAAGGAATCACCTCCGATGTTGTCAAAGCCCAAGGATAGGGAAGAACTATTCCTATACTTGGCAGTTTTATCTCATGCCTTAAGCGCAACTTTTGTTCGAGAAGATGCGAGGGTTTATCGACCAGTATACTATATCAGTAAAAGGATTGTCGGGGCAGAGCTGAATTATCCCAATTTGGAGAAGATTGCATATTGTTTTCTCATCGCCTCGAAAAAGGTTAGGCCATATTTCCAACCCCACTCTATCAAGGTTTTGACAGATCAACCTATAAAGCAAGTTCTAAGTTCTGTTCCGTCCAGAGACTTTGGGAAGATTGTTAAAGTGGAATATATAATTCAGTCAGTATGACGTCACTTACCATCCCCGAAGAGCTATTAAAGGCAGGTTTTAGTGGATTTCTATAACGGCCCGAATTTCCATACTCTTTGAGTCGACTAATAACACTACACATCCAACCCAAATTGCACAGAAATACGAATCATTATTAGAAAGAAGTTAGAGGATGAGAAATAGAAAGAAAGAAATATTAGAATAGAAGAAAACGAAGATCATAACTCACAGCGGAACGACTAAAATATATTAAATAACATGAACTTTGAAATACCAATTAGTAACTTTATATACATCCCATCATCAGAGCACAACAATTATCTCTGGAACAGTTATAAACACCTATTTCCAGATACAACACAATACACAACGGAAAATATGAAAGTCTATAGCTAACTGATGAAGCCTCCTGCTTCGAGCTCCTCCAAGTGAATCTGAAAAATCCCGACTACTTGACCACCCGTACAAATTTGGGCACCCAAGAGTTTAGGGAAAAAAAACAAAATAAACTCTGGGTTAGTCATGGGACTGGTGTGAGTAAACTCGAACCATTTGTTTAACTTTCAAAATCCCTTCGAAAGAAATGATAATCGTAAGACCGATCCACACATAAACACAGATGGTTTTTACCTTACGATAACCAAAAATATTTTTGATATCAAAATCTGGTGATACTATAATAATGTCAACATCAAATAAATAGAATCTAGCGGAACGCTTGCATCTCACGCTCCGTATATAATATAAAATCAAAAACCCTAGGGCGCTTATTGGAGATTGGATTTCCAACATGACAAGGTATGGGACCACCTGCCGATAGTGTATCTCTAGAGGCGAATACACTGGGTTCAACAAGAACGTCTTGCAACCCGGCCCTCACATGGCCGACCACTCATTTCACTTGAGTATATCGAATATATATCACCAACGGTTGGGATCAGCAACCGTTTCCCGAAAGGGACAGCATCGAAATATATTAAAGAAGGAAATGAAGTTTCTCTAGATAGGTGATTATACATCCTAATGGGAGCGAACCACACAGCCATGTTGCCTGCCCGATTTTTGTCATTTCACGGTTGATGAGGCTTGAGGTTACGATTATCTTTCAACAACATTTTGCCACCATTCACTTTGAATGCCACATTGTCAGACCCTATACGTTTCCTGGGAGTGGACAAATTGAAGGCATCATTCTATTAATCCATCTTGAGCAATTTCTATCAAGGATTAACAGAACAACCCTTGCACTTTACTCCGTCTTCAATTATCTTTAGCATAAGTTGATTCGTAACGCTTATGCCAATACAGAGTGGTTTTCAGATATTAAATCCGATTCCGGTCTCTCCATATTGACAACAGAGGTATAAAATAAATCAAAACTTTGATAGTCGGTGATTTAACTATCAAAGAAACATTCATACAATCAACGGTCCTATTTCCAAATGGAAATTTCTACTGATCAACCATCAAGCAATACTGGCCCATATTTATACAAATTCCTTATTTTGTTATCAATTCCAAATTTCCATCTTCCCTATCTTTCGTATCCTTTTGAAGCTCGATTTCCCCTCTCGATTCTTTGAAAATCATTTCTAATATCTAATTTCTTTATTCAAGAAAATATCTCTTATTCCAATTAGAAAACATTTCTATATATATTAACGAATCCTTATTTTCTATATTCAGAAAATATATCGCATTAATATTAGAAAATATTTCCAAATTCCCTTTCTTAATTCCTCGTTGACCAATTCTTTTTATTCTCTATACGTAGAAAATATCTCTCATTTTATTTGGAAAAATATTTCAAAATCCTTTAAATTAACGTGATGTTATAAAACATGGTTATTATAACTCAAACTATAAATCATTTATTAACTAACCATATTGCTAACCAATCTTCACTATCGAACCTTAACCATTTCTCCATCAATCATGAAGTCAATCAAGTTGGGGTATAATTACCTCTCAGACCTTAATTGAACCACATTCTCAATTTTGAAATAGTCAAGCTCACAACTTTAACAAAATCTCGCTTGCGCGACTTTCAGATTCAATCTAAGAACACCTTTCTTTTACAGAAAAATATCGATTATAATGGTAGTGTTATAATCGCTATTTCCAAATATTTGCTTTATAAAACATTACTTTTAACAACAGCGTTACAATCACTGTCTAGAATTATAGAATACTTATTATAACAATAGCGTTAAGATCGCTATTGAGATTTACAAAACATTTATTATAACGGCAGCGTTAAAAACCGCTGTTTAGATTTACAAAACATTTATTGTAACAACAACGTTATAATCGTTGTTTAGATTTACAAAACATTTACTATAACAGCAGCGTTATAATCGCTACTTAAAACATTCATTATAACGATAACGTTATAATATTTGTTTCGAAGTATTTGGTTTATAAAAATATAACTTGTCTTTATTAATTCAATTAATAGGTAAACAAATAAATAAATAAATTTATTTCAAAACGGAAAGTAAAAATAACTACTTCCCTAAATCTGATATAATTGAATTCCAATAAATAGCTCTTCCTTGAAAATCTATATTTGATTATATTCCGTACTTTAGAATAAATCTACTATCCTAGGTCATCTCAAATTCCACTTTATAATTATTTCCATTAGCAAAACATTGACTTCCAAATCATTATATATTTCCAAATACGAATATTATTTCTTAATAGGAATCTAGACTCGCTTATCAGCTCAACTTGATTTTTATTTGAAAACATCATTTCAAATTCAAAACGAGTTACTTTATAAACTCACATCATTTTCATTTATAAACAGCTACCAACACCTTTTATTCATATCTAACAATTCCCTTTTTAACGTATTTACAATTTATGCATTCCATAACTTCTGAAATCATCTTTATTTGTTTGCTTTAATCACCTTCTCGTTTAATAATTCCAATTTGGTATAACATTAAATTATTTCAACATATGGTTGTATTCTCATAGCTAAAATATTAGTTTCTTAGCATATTTTATTTAATTTATTGTTTATACTAAATGAAGTTTAAATATATGTTCTAAAATAAATCATTTTAATAAAATTCCATATGGTCGAATTCTTGTTCTAAATTCCTGGCTTTGTCTCAATTTATTTATATTTTGAACTTCGGAATAAACTCCATCGTTTCCTTTTGAAAAGGATTTTCTTGTACAAATTTCTATTTGAATTCATATTTCCTTCATAACCATTAAATTCCAAATCCAATTACAAATATATGTTTAAAACTCACTTGCACTTTTTTATATAGATCCAGATTTGAATTTATATCTAAACTTATCCAATAACACATATTTTGCTTAACTTATAAAGGTCGTTAAAATCTCTTCTTGTCTTATTTATTAAACAAGTTCCTATTTTCAAGTTTAATGTAAATTAATTTTCTATTTTGGAAATAAACAAACTTCCTATTTCAAATTCCTTTTTTTTCATTTGAAAATAATTTACGGTATTTAGATACTGAATTTCTAGGGCCAATGATATTTAACACAACTAGATCAATCATAGAATATATATCACATCATATATCACAATATATGAAAAAGAGTAAATAAAATGTTGAGGAATCCAGTTGGATCCCTCCAACCTGTTTCCCTGCACCCACAGATGTTAATCAACATCAATGATATTATTTCACATCAATATGAAATATCGGAACTAATAATTGATCAATGATGTAATTATATCGACCATTTCAACCAATTTTGTAACCATGCAACCAAACAACCATTACACAGTATAAAATTACTATGAATAAATTTAAAACTCGATTTATATAAAAATATAAAGGAGTCATAGTTAGTGAGTTTACTCACCTTAGTTTGCAGTTGACGGTTCTACTTTTGTTTCATTCAAAATCAAACAAGCATTTGATTTTATCATTATATTCCTGTAGCTTTAATTTCAGAAATGCTAGTGCCAAAATGTAGATTCCATCGTTATGGTCCCAAATATCTGATTTCGTTCAATTCTATGTAAGTATACAAAAGTGATAGCGTTTTCAATTATATATATATATATATATATATAAATTAATATAAACTAACTTTCCGTTAAATTTAATTATTTTTTTAATCACCAGATTAAACCTTGCTAATCACGTCTATACCCGTAATCTTTCTTCTTCGTTGTAAAGGACAGACCACAACTCTATGTAAAACAAAACACCATGCAGCTTCTTTGATTGCTTGCCGCTACCTCCTCTAGCCACATGTGTCCGACCTGACTCTACCAACGCAACTGCCTACGCTCCCTCTATCAACCAAATCCATGACAAATTCAACTCTCTCTTACTGTTGAGTCCTGGCATCAACCCGCACCTTCACATGCTATACACTAATTTTCATTTGAGTTTTTAACCCACGATCTTCCGTTTTTCAACAAGCCCCCATTTTTCGAATTCAACACATTAAAAATAACGTTCTGCTGCTTTTAATCTCCTTTGTAATTCCACCGCAAAGATCCAACATCATTTCACCCATTACTCAACCCTCACGCTCACGGTTCCTCCTCATTTTCCAAAACCAACGATGTCAACCCCCTCCACCTCAACTCGCTCCAACTTTAAACCCCTGCGAGAGCTCAAACCCCTCCATCAAATCATGACAGGGAACTCCTCCACACCACCTTATCCAAGCCCCAACACCACGGAAATGGCAGCAGCCCTCCCCCTAAACCAAACTGCGTTTCTGCGTTCGCACTTGCACAGAACCTGTCGCGCTGCAGTGGGTCGAAGAGCTCCACCTTTCTGCTGAAAGGTGCGGTTCTTAGAAAATAAGAGATCCACTTTGCTGAACAAATCCTAACGTGTAGCTTGAGATTTGAGGAGTTAATTAGTTTTAGAATTCTATAGAATTTCTTCTGATTTTAATTCTATTCATTCATTGGGTTAAGAAAAATATAGAAAAGTCAGAAGTTGAATAAGAGCAGTATTTAAAAGAGACAGCTGCTTGCCTTGCACTGAAATAAGACAGTTTGGTACGCATGCAAATGGACTGGATTGGCAGGCACGAGACTCGACAAATCACGGTTTTTGAAAACGTGGGGAGCACGGTTCTAAAATACTCGCAAAGTGGAAAATTTTGGCTTGTACTTTGTTAAAGTGTATAGGGTAAGCACGGCTTCGAAGCGAGACTCGAACTTCGTATGTAAGAAATCGTATGTTGTGTTCTGTATAAACACCAATTTATATTTATAAATGGCTGTCTTTTTAAATATGTATACCAAAACATATCGTTGCCTTTATAAACATATTGTTCTACCTTTATATTCGTGCACGTGAAAACATTAATCTACTGCCATGGTTTTGTTTTTATATGATATATAATATATGTAACCTTCTGTAGCAATAAATATTGTTTCTGTATGTGCCGGGGCCGATACGGACAAAAATAAGAACATCGTTAAACCAAGTAATATGCTACGACCCCAAAAATATAATAATATCGGTAGTTTAACTTATATTGTAAAACCCCAAAATATTTATATAGGGTGCAAAATACTCTAAATAAAAAGTTGCGTATTTAATTAATTAAAAATTTCAGTAAAATTCTAAAAATTAAATTAGAACTATGTCTCAAAAGGCTTGTCCAAATTTAAGACCGATATTTAAGTATATTAAATAAACCGTTATGGTCTATATGCGATTCCATAACGACTTTCTGAAAATTTGATTTGGACATAACTTTTTATTCCCGCTATGAAATCTGGATTTTCACATTCGTTGGAAAGATATTTTCAAACAGATTCAAATATTTCTTGTTTTCGCTAAAATCCGATTTATTTTGAATCCTATACATTCATTTGAAATTTGAAATTTGAAATCGAATATTACGAACTACCACGACTATTTCGAGCTCGTTTTAAAATATATTATAATTTATATGTTATAACGGCGTTTAATTAAATAAATTCCTTTTAAGTCACCATTTATATTTCTAATACAATATTTAAAATGAATTTAAATGTTCAAAATAAATCCGTAAAATTCCGGGTCGTTACATTCCTTCCCCCTTAACATAATTTCATCCTCGAAATTGCTAAGTAGCAAGGGTGTTATAACTCTAACTCCTCACAACCTACTTAGTTTATATTCCATACCTTCATAATTTAGTTCTTATCCGAACTTCGAATTCTCATATCCATACTCGACCCATCATAATTCTTTCCAAATGATCTGTCCACCATTTTGGGATAATCCATCATCACTTTCTTGGCTTTAATCCATATGCTCTTCTGCCTATTCAGACCCATTCCAATTCATTTTAAATCCATTTAGCAATTTCATTATTCCATTTGAATTTTTTTTAAACTAGTTCTGGTTTTCTTATTTCAATTACAATTAACTCGATTTTAAATTATCAAAAATTTCTTGAAATTTTCTAACTCTTTAAATTTTCGAAAAATTTCGCCAGCGTCTCCTTTGCATGGCTCAATCGGTACAACCACAACTCGCCTTTCTAGGCCTTCTCCAATCCAAAAGAAAATCAAAAAGCCAAGCGGCTTGCCCCATAGGCTCATAAAACCATCAAATCCAAGTAATATTGTAAACATGTACCTTTTTGTCGGGTATAATTCTATCTTTTGCATTTGCTTCCATTTAATATCAGCTCAGCATACATATATCTGTTTCCAGTTGGTTTCAAATCAATCCAACTTCCAGTTTTTAACTCTCTAATCAACTTCTGATTAGTTCACTTCCATTCTATCAATTCAAAATCTGATTTCTATTTAATTCGATCCACTTATTCAGTTTGAGCTTCAATTTCCATTTCTGATTTAATTCCAAACAACAATATCCAATATATATTCAACTTGTTTATACATAAGTCGAATTCAAATCTCAACATTTCCCTATTTAATTTTATTTGGGGTTATATCTATCCAATACAATTTCTATTTAACTTAAGTTAAATTTCAATTCCATTGATAAATTTTTTTACCACTTCAAATTATTCAACTTATACAAGTTAAATTTTTATGTCAGAATTCAAATTCCTGGGTTTTATTTTAAATTAGTTTGAAATCATATAACTATACTCATATATTTAAAATCTTTTTGCAAAATCAAAACACTTGGATTTTATAAAAATAACTTGTTCTTTTCAAACCAATTTCCAATCAACATATTTTCATGGTAGCAATCCGTCACTCAGAAACTTGAAAATGAACATCGATAATGTCGCAACCCATTATCAGAATTATTTTCTCGCCACTGAAGTGATTTCAGTGCTTGATCACTTTCAAAACCTATTAAAAGCATTCTTATTCAAAATTCCCTTTAAAACAATATTATATATCCTTTAAAATATTTCAGAAAATATTTTCTAAACACCTGGAATTTAAATTCCAATTCTGTTTTGAATTTAATCTTGGTTTATCTCATTTGTATATATTATCCGTATACAAATTATATAACCATTTTAATATTTCATAATTCTATTTGATTGTAATAACAATCAACACATTCATATATAGCAATTCAAAAATTATTCCTTTTATATCTAAATAAATTTTTTTGGGAAAAATTATTTCATTTACCCATTTTAAAACAATACTGTATCGAATTGCTTTGTTCGAGAGTTTAGAAACACCTATCGATACAGTTGTACATTCTAGATCGACCAGAATTCTTAAACCACTCAACAAACTAGTCAACACAATATGAATTTTTTTTTATATCAAATCTACAAATACGCGCTCATATATATACACTCAACTCAATCTAGGGTATTACTGACCATATCTCTATTGAGTTACGCCACAGAGCCAAGGTTACTACGCAAGCTCCAGCTCTGATACCAACTGTAACGACCCGAATTTCCATACTCTTTGAGTCGACTAATAACACCACACGTCCAACCCAAATTGCACAGAAATACGAATCATTATTAGAAAGAAGTTAGAGGATGAGAAATATTAGAATAAAAGAAAACGAAGATCACAACTCATAGCGGAATGACTAAAATATATTAGATAACATAAACTTTGAAATACCAATCAGTAACTTTATATACATCCCATCATCAGAGCACAACAATTATCTCTGGAACAGTTATAAACACCTGTTTCCTAATACAACACAATACACAGCGGAAAATATGAAAGTCTATAGCTAACTGATGAAGCCTCCTGCTTTAAGCTTCTCCAAGTGAATCTGAAAAATCCCGACTACTTGACTGCCCGTACAAATTTGGGTACCCAAGAGTTTAGGAAAAACAAACAAAATAAACTCTGGGTCAGTCATGGGACTGGTGTGAGTAAACTCCAACCATTTGTTTAACTTTCAAAATCCCTTCGAAAGAAATGATAATCGTAAGACCGATCCACACATAAACACCGATGGTTTTTACCTTACGATAACCAAAAATATTTTTGATATCAAAATATGGTGATATTATAATAATGTCTACATCAAATAAATAGAATCTAGCGGAATGCTTGCATCTCACGCTCCATATATAATATAAAATCAAAAACCGCAGGGCGCTTATTGGAGATTGGATTTACAACATGACAAGGTATGGGACCACCTTCCGATAGTGTATCTCTAGAGGCGAATACACTGGGTTCAACTAGAACGTCTTGCAACCCGTCCCTCACATGGCCGACCACTCATTTCACTTGAGTGTATCGAATGTATATCACCAACGGTTGGGATCAGCAACCGTTTCCCGAAAGGGACAGCATCGAAATATATTAAAGAAGGAAATGAAGTTTCTCTAGATAGGTGATTATACACCCGAATGGGAGCGACCCACTAGCCATGCTGCCTGCCCGATTTTTTTCATTTCCCGGTTGATGAGGCTTGAGGTTATGATTAACTTTCAACAACATTTTGCCACCATTAACTTTGAATGCCACATTGTCAGACCCTATACGTTTCTTGGGACTGGACAAATCGAAGGCATCATTCTATTAATCCATCTTGAGCAATTTCTACCTAGGATTAACAGAACAACCCTTGCACTTTACTCCGTCTTCAATTATCTTTAGCATAAGTTGATTCGTAACGCTTATGCCAATACAGAGTGGTTTTCATATATTAAATCTGATCCCGATCTCTCCATATTGACAACGGAGGTATAAAATAAATGAAAACTTTGATAGTCGGTGATTTAACTATAAAAGAAATATTCATACAATCAACGGTCCTATTTCCAAATGGAAATTTCTACTGATCAACCATCAAGCAATACCGACCCCTATTTATATAAATTCCTTATTTTGTTATAAATTCCAAATTTCCATCTTCCCTATCTTTCGTATCCTTTTGAAGCTCGATTTCCCCTCTCGATTCTTTGAAAATCATTTCCAATATCTAATTTCTTTATTTGAGAAAATATCTCTTATTCGAATAAGAAAACATTTCTATATATATTAACGAATCCTTATTTTCTATATTCATAAAATATACCGCATTAATGTTGGAAAATATTTCCAAATTACCTTTCTTAATTTCTCATTGACCAATTCATTTCACTCTCTATACGTAGAAAATATCTCTCATTTTATTTGGAAAAATATTTCAAAATCCTTTAAATTAATGTGATGTTATAAAACATGGTTATTATAACTCAAACTATAAAACATTTATTAACAAACCATATTGCTAACCAATCTTCACTATCGAACCTTAACCATTTCTCCATCAATCATGAAGTCAATCAAGCTGGGGTTTAATTACCTCTTAGACCTTAATTGAACCACATTCTCAATTTTGAAATAGTCAAGCTCACAACTTTAACAAAATCTCGCTTGCGCGACTTTCGGATTCAATCTAAGAACACCTTTCTTTTACAGAAAAATATCGATTATAACGGTAGCGTTATAATCGATGTTTCCAAATATTTGCTTTATAAAACATTACTTTTAACAATAGCGTTACAATCGCTGTCTAGAATTATAGAACACTTATTATAACAATAGCGTTAAGATTGCTATTTAGATTTACAAAACATTTATTATAACGGCAGCGTTAAAAACCGCTGTTTAGATTTACAAAACATTTATTGTAACAACATCGTTGTTTAGATTTACAAAACATTTACTATAACAGCAGCGTTATAATCGCTGCTTAAAACATTTATTATAATGATAACGTTATAATCGTTGTTTCCAAGTATTTGGTTTATAAAAATATAACTTGTATTTATTAATTCAATTAATATGTAAATTAATAAATAGATTTAGTTCAAAACGGAATGTAAAAATAAATACTTCCCTAAATCTTATATAATCGAATTCTAATATATAGCTCTTCCTTGAATAATCTATATATGATTATATTCTGAACTTTAGAATAAATCTATTATCCTAGGTCATCTCAAATTCCACTTTATAATTATTTCCATTAGCAAAACATTGACTTCCAAATCGTTATTCATTTCCAAATACGAATATTATTTCTTAATAGGAATCTAGACTCGCTTATCAGCTCAACTTGATTTATTTGAAAACATCCTTTCAAATTCAAAATGAGTTACTTTATAAACTCACATCATTTTCATTTATAAACGGCTACCAACACCTTTTATTCATACCCAACAATTCCCTTTTTAACTTATTTTCAATTTATGCATTCCATAATTTCTGAAATCATCTTTATTTGTTTGCTTTAATCACCTTCTCGTTTAATAATTCCAATTTGACATAATATTAAATTATTTCAACATATGGTTGTATTCTCATAGCTAAAATATTAGTTTCTTAGAATATTTAATTTATTGTTTATACTAAATGAAGTTTAAATATATGTTCTAAAATAAATCATTTTAATAAAATTCCATATGGTCGAATTCTTGTTCTAAATTCCTGGCTTTGTCTCGATTTATTTATATTTTGAACTTTGGAATAAACTCCATCGTTTCCTTTTGAAAAGGATTTTCTTGTACAAATTTATATTTGAATTCATATTTCCTTCATAACCATTAAATTCCAAATCCAATTACAAATATCTGTTTAAAACTCACTTGCACTTTTTTATATAGATCCAGATTTGAATTTATATCTAAACTTATCCAATAACACATATTTTGCTTAACTTATAAAGGTCGTTAAAATCTCTTCTTGTCTTATTTATTAAACAAGTTCCTATTTTCAAGTTTACTGTAAATTAATTTTCTATTTTGGAAATAAACAAATTTCCTATTTCAAATTCCTTTTTTTTCATTTGAAAATAATTTACGGTATTTAGATACTGAATTTCTAGGGCCAATGATATTTAACACAACAAGATCAATCATAGAATATATATCACATCATATATCACAATATATGAAAAAGGGTAAATAAAATGTTGAGGAATCCAGTTGGATCCCTCCAACCTGTTTCCCGGCACCCACAGATGTTAATCAACATCAATGATATTATTTCACATTAATATGAAATATCGGAACTTATAATTGATCAACGATGTAATTATATTGACCATTTCAACCAATTTTGTAACCATGCAACCAAACAACCATTACACAGTATAAAATTACTATGAATAAATTTAAAACTCGATTTATATAAAAATATAAAGGAGTCATAGTTAGTGAGTTTACTCGCCTTAGTTTGCAGTTGACGGTTCTGCTTTTGTTTCATTTAAAATCAAACAGGCATTCGATTTTATCATTATATTCCAATAGCTTTAATTTCAGAAATTCTAATGCCAAAATGTAGATTCCATCGTTTTGGTCCCAAATATCTGATTTCGTTCAATTCTGTTTAAGTATACAAAAGTTATAGCGTTTTCAATTTTATATATATAAATTAATATAAACTAACTTTCCATTAAATTTAATTATTATTTTAATTACCATATTAAACCTTGCTAATCACGTCCATACTCTTAATCTTTCTTCTTCGTTGTAAAGGATAGACCGCAACTCTAGGTAAAACAAAACACCATGCAGCTTCTTTGATTGCTTGCCGCTACGTCCTCTGGCCACCCGCGTCCGACCTGACACCACCAACGCAACTGCCTACGCTCCCTCAATCAACCAAATCCATGACAAATTCAACTCTCCCTTACTGTTGAGTCCTGGCATCAACCCGCACCTTCCAATGCTATACAATAATTTTCATTTGAGTTTTTAACCCACGATCTTCCTTTTTTCAACAAGCCCCCATTTTTCGAATTCAACACATTAAAAATAATGTGCTGCTTCTTTTAATCTCCTTTGTAATTCCACCGCAAAGCTCCAACATCATTTCACCCATTACTCAACCCTCACGCTCACGGTTCCTCCTCATTTTCCAAAACCAACGATGTCAACCCCCTCCACCTCAACTCGCTCCAACTTTAAACCCCTGCGAGAGCTCGAACCCCTCCATCAAATCATGACAGGGAACTCCTCCACACCACCTTATCCAAGCCCCAACACTGCGGAAATGGCAGCATCCCTTCCCCTAAACCAAACCGTGTTTCTGCGTTCGCACTTGCGCAGAACCTGTCGCGCTGCAGTGGGTCGAAGAGCTCCACCTTGCCGCTGAAAGGTGCATTTCTTAGAAAAAAAGAGATCCACTTTGCTGAACAATTCCTAATGTGTAGCTTAAGATTTAAGGAGTTAATTAGTTTTAGAATTCTATAGGATTTCTTCTGATTTTAATTCTATTCGTTCATTGGGTTAAGAAAAAAATAGAAAAGTCAGAAGTTGAATAAGAGCAGTATTTAAAGGGGACAGCTGCTTGCCTTGCACGAAAATAAGACAGTTTGGTACGCACGCAAATGGACTGTATTGGCAGGCATGAGACTCGACAAATCACGGTTTTTGAAAACGTGGGGAGCACGGTTCTAAAATACTCGCAAAGTGGAAAATTTTGGCTAGTACTTTGTTAAAGTGTACAGGGTAAGCACGGCTTCGAAGCGAGACTCAAACTTCGTATGTAAGAAATCGTATGTTGTGTTCTGTATAAACACCAATTTATATTTATAAATGACTGTCTTTTTAAATATGTATACCAAAACATATCGTTGCCTTTATAAACATATTGTTCTACGTTTATATTCGTGCACGTGAAAACATTAATCTATTGCCATGGTTTTGTTTTTATATGATATATAAGGTATGTAACCTTCTGTAGCAATAAATATTATTTCTGTACGTGCCGGGGCCGATACGGAAAAAAATAAGAACATCGTTAAACCAAGTAATATGCTACGATCCCAAAAATATAATAATATCGGTAGTTTAACTTATATTGTGAAACCCCAAAATATTTATATAGGGTGCAAAATACTCCAAATAAAAAGTTGTGTATTTAATTAATTAAAATTTTCAGTAAAATTCTAAAAATTAAATTATAACTACGTCTCAAAAGGTTTATCCAAATTTAAGACCGATATTTAAATATATTAAATAAACCGTTATGGTCTATATGCGATTCCATAACGACTTTTTGAAAATTTGATTTGGATATAACTTTTTATTCCCGCTATGAAATCTGGATTTTTCACATTCGTTGGAAAGATATTTTCAAACAGATTCAAATATTTCTTGTTTTCGCTAAAATCTGATTTATATTGAATCCTGTACATTCATTTGAAATTTGAAATCGAATATTACGAACTACCACGACCATTTCGAGCTCGTTTTGAATTATATTATAATTTATACGTTATAATGTCGTTTAATTAAATAAATTCCTTATAAATCTCCATTTATATTTCTAATACAATATTTAAAATGAATTTAAATGTTCAAAATAAATCGGTAAAATTCCGGGTCGTTACAATTTCATTGCTGAATTTACATATAGAGGGGAGGAAGAAGTGGAACCAGCTGAGGCAGTGGTTAGATGGAAGTTTCTTGTCGATGGATCCATGAATGATTATTGCTCAAGGATAGGAGTGGTTCTAGAAACTCCTGAAGGGCGCTCCATGTGCTATGCTTTGAGGTCAGAATTCCCATCAACCAACAACGAGGCCGAGTAAGAAGCGCTAATCGCAGGGATAAAGATTGCAAAGGACATAAGCTAGAAATTTTTTGCAAATCTTTTGTGACTCGCAGCTAGTGGTATGTCAAGTTCGAAGAGAGATCCAAGCTAAGTGTGGAAATCTTCCAGCTTATCTATCTTGAACTTGGGAACTTCTGGATGACCTCTACTACTACATAATAACCCATATCTCCAGAGAGGAGAATATGAAAGCGGATTCGCTCGCCAAGTATGCAAGTTCAGGAGATGCACAATTACTGGGGTTAGTTCCTGTGACACCTCACATCCGTTAATGTCACTCACTAAGGGAATGCATTAAGTTTCGTGAAGCGTTATAGGTAAACAAAACCAAAAATATTACAAGACAGATATAAAAGCAGCTCCTAGCAAGATGATAACCGAGTCCTAACTAAGCCTGAGTATTCTCACCCTGACAACCTTGGAGGGGGAGGGCAACGGAAGAAAGAAGAGGAAACAAAAAGGGTCATACGTAAAGTCTGGCGAGTCCAGTTGCTTTTAGCAAGTAAATAAATAAAAGTAGCATGACAGGCATATAAAGTGGATAAGAGAGATAACTACAAAAAAGGCAGGTATGATAAGATAAACAAGATAGGGTGTATACACTTCTAATGATTACTCTGCACTGCTACTAGTATGTAACGGCCCGCAAATCTGTACTATCTGAGTTGACTAGTAACACCACACGTCCAACCCAAATTGCACAGAAATACGAATCATTATTAGAAAGAAGTTAGAGGGTGAGAAATATAAAGAAAGAAAAGTTAGAATAGAAGAAAAACGAAGAACACAAATCTCACAGCGGAACGAATAAAATATATTATATAACATAACTTTTGAAATACAAATCAGTAACTTTATGTACATACCATCATCAGAGCACAACAGTTATTCCTGGAACAGTTATAAACACCTGTTTCCAGATACAAACATGGTTCACAGCGGAATATATGATAGTCTATTGCTAACTGGTGAAGCCTCCTGCTTCTAGCTCTTCCAAGTGAATCTGAAAAATCCCGACTACTTGACTGCCCATACAAATTTGGGCACCCAAGAGTTTAGGGAAAACAAAAACAAAATAAACTCTGGGTCAGTCATGAGACTGGTGTGAGTAAACTCCAACCATTTGTTTAACTTTCAAAATTCTTTCGAAAGGAAAGATAATAGTAAGACCAGCCCACACATAAACATGGACGGTTTTTACCTTACTATAACCCAAAACACTTTGATACGAAAATCCAGTGATATTATAATAGTGTCTAAATCAAATAAATAACCAAATAGCAGAACGCTTGCATCTCACGCTCCATATATAATATAAAATCAAAAACCGCAGGGCGCTTATTGGAGATTGGATTCCGACTATGACAAGTTATGGAACCACCTTCCGCTAGTGTATCTCTAGAGAGGAATACACTGGGTTCAACAAGAACATATTGCAACCCGACCCACACATGACCGACCACTCATTTTGCTTGAGTGTATCAAATGTATATCACCAACGGTTGGAATCAGCAACCGTTTCCCGAATGGGACAACATCGAATAGAATAAGGAATTAAACGAATCTCTAGATAGGTGATTATACACCCTAATGGGAGCGACCCACATAGCCATGCTGCCTGTCTGATTTTTTTCATTTCCCAATTGTTGAGGCCTGAGGCTACGCTTACTTGCCATTCATTTATAACACAATTACTTTGAATGCCACATTGTCAGATCCATTAATCATTAATTAATTTGCACAAATATATTATGGATATTATGCTAAGGGAATAAATCCATTGCCACCATGTATATTTGTACAGAACAATCATATTCGATCATTGGAAATACTTTGTCAGACATTCATCCATATACGTTCGTTCTGGGATTGAACGAAACCAAAGGCACAATTTCTATTAATAGAAAAAGTCCTTGCACTTCACTCCGTCTTCGATTATCTTCATATAATCTGATTCATAACGCTACTGCAAATACGGAGTGGTTCTTTGGATAACAATCCAACTGGTCTCTCCATATTGACAACGATATTGGCAAATACTTCGATAGTCGGTTATTTAACTATCGAAGAAAACAAACATTCGTTCAAAGCATCAAACAAATCACTGGGCTCTTAATTAATTAAATCACTATTCCATTTCCTTGTCAATATTTGTTAACCAAATATTTCCAATTATCATCTTGGCCTTTTCACTATTTGGAAAATATTTCTATATCTCGCCTTCGGTTATTTTATGTACTTAGAAAATATATTCTATTTGTAATTGAAAACAATTTCAATCACTTATCTCTTTCTAATTTTACCAGATTTAATTATATATTTCCTTTATGTTTATAATATTCTATTTTAAATTCGTTTCCTAATCAAATTCAATATATATTCATGTATTGATTTTCAATTATCAAAATTTCTTAAAAATATTCTAACTCCTTAAATTTCCGGAAAATTTCGCCATAACCTCCTTTGTACCGGGAGCATCGGGAAAATCCCCAGACCGCCACACAGGCATCTCCAATCAAAAAGAAAAAGAAAAAGCCAAGCGGCTTGCCGATACGGCGCATAAAACCTCATATGGAATTTAAACGTGTACCTTTTTGTTGGGCACACGAATTATATATCTTCATACACTTCATATGCTTCATTCCATACCTGTCTAATCTATGTTCACCTGTTTCCCAATTTATCCTAACTCAATCTGGTCATTTTAACTCAATTTACTAATCTATTCTTTAATTAGCTAATTTGCCCATTTCACTTTTATTTGGACATATCATGTTCGTATATATTTTTAATTCGCTTATAAACAAGTCGAATCTCATTTCCAACTCAAGTTTCCTTTTCGATTTCGAATAAAATTTCTCAAACCACCTTTACTTATTCAAAGCCTTCAAATTAGTTAGTTCTATTCAATAATTTAAAATATGATTTTTGTTCCAAAAATCATTTTATTACACTACTTGAGTTCGTATTTATTTTACAACTCAAGTCTGGATTTATTTCTAATGGAAATTCAGATTTTATTTACTTAAAACCCCTTTATTTATTTAAATAAACCGTTATGGTTTTATAATTGTTCTGGCGCTGTTTTTCTGAAAACTTGATTTTGACATAACTCAAAATCTATCAGACGAAATCAAGATTTTTCTCTTTCATTAGAAAGCTATTATCAAATCGGTCCTGACGATTCTTGTTTCAAAGAATTCTGACTTCAATTGAGTTCTGTACACTCAAGTGAAGTTCGAATCGCCAATTTACGAACTGCAGCGCTGCGACAAGTTCGTTTTAACTATATTAATATATATAAACGTTTAAACCTCGTTTATAATAAATCCAACTCCATTCTGATATATTTTTAATATATATCAAATCAGTTTTCCCAATTCAACATAATATTTTCAATTTTCTAAAATTGTCGATTTTCCCTAACTCGGAAATAAATTTATTTATACTTTGATCTTCTATATTCAAATTCCATTTCAATTCTATTTGAATTCTATATTCAAATTCTATTTTCAACACGTTTTCCCATTTCACTTTTCAAATTCTTCCTTGAATTTAAATTTCTAAATTATCCAACGATAATTTACCTCCCTAAATTATAAACATCGTTTATAATTTAACTTCCTTATTTTATAAAGTTAAAACAAATTTCCATTTCGAAATCTATTTGAATTTCCTATACTCAATTTCCAAATTTAAAATTTCTTTATTCAAATTCCATTTCACTTTCTATATTCAAATTCCATTTTTGATTTTCCTTTATATTTTCTATATTCAAATTCTATATTCGAATTCCATTTGAATTTCTATATTCAAACTCCATTTGAATTTCTATTTGAATTTTCTTATTCAAATTCTTAAACAAGTCTCGATTTCAATTTCTTTTGAAATCGATATTTCTACTTTTGGAAAATAGATTTCCCTTTTCAATTTCACACTTGCATTTTTATTTTCTGAATTATCTAATGAAAATTCTTTTCACTTTGTTTATAAACTTCGTTTATAAATGAACTACTTGTTTTTATTCTATTAAAACAAGTTAATATTTTAAATCTATTTAAAAATTCAAATTCTATTTTAGAAAAATAGAATATCCTTTTTAAATCTCAAATTCCCCTTTCCAGGTATTTTTTTATAAATTTACACTTAGGCCCAGTGATATTTAAACACCAAACACCAATTATTTATTTCAGGTTTTCTAACACATCATATATGACAGTATATATGCAAACAAATAAACAAACAGATAATATACTTTTGAGGAATCCAGTCAGATTCCTCCAACCTGTTTCCCTACATCCACAGCCGTTAGTCAACATAAATAATACCCA
This sequence comes from Allium sativum, assembly GCA_030737875.1. Lineage (NCBI taxonomy): Eukaryota > Viridiplantae > Streptophyta > Magnoliopsida > Asparagales > Amaryllidaceae > Allium > Allium sativum. The sequence continues at coordinate 19,275 of JASFAX010002106.1, forward strand.
TCCTGCTTCGAGGCAGGATATCGCGGTATAGAACGTCATCCACTACCATAGCGTGGGGGGCGTATAGGGTAATCATCCGCTAATGATACTGCGGGCATCCACTAATGATACTGCAGGAATCCAACCACCAATATATATATAATAGCAACCACCAAGCCTAAATAACTAATATATTTTTAATAGCCACACAATATTCTAATGCAACCAAACAACCATCAATTATTTTTAACGACTAAAAATAATTCAAAATAAATAAATTGAGTGAGATTTGCTTACCGTGATTTTTCTTTTGATCCATTCTGAGTAAATTGAACAACATTTGATTAAATATGAATTCTCGCTAGCTCGGACAAATTTCAAACCACTTCTACTCGACTAGCTCGCAACCATGGGCTAATCGGTCTTGATTTCAATATTTTTGAACCTTGTATAAATTAAATAGTGTATTTATAAATGTGCAACTTTATATGAGCTATATAATTTTCCTTAACTAAAAATCAAATTTTATCTAACTAAAATAATTCCAATACCTTAATGTACTGTCACCTCCCCTTTTGCTCCTTCCCGACCTCCTTCTGATCCTATTAAAACCCAAACCATCTTCACAACAGACCTCACCCAAAGATCATCACACTCCCCCATGTTTTGACCCACTGCTGCCCTTTCTCCGTCGACAACCCTCACAACTCCCTTAGTCAAGAACCGCGGTGAACCCAGTACCCTAGTATGCACCAAAACTAGCGACAATTATATGCCCTAAATCTTTCAAAACTCGTATGCTTGACTCAAAGAAAACCAAACCCCTAACTTTGATTATGCTGATCGCCGTTGATGATAGAGACAACAGGAATCCGCGCTACTACCCTTCAGTTGAAATCGCGACCCCTTCTACAGCAGCCATCATCGCAATCACCTGCTCCTCTTGGTGACAACGACAAACCTTACCACCCAAAAACCACTTCAACTTCACCTCTGACGCTACACCTCGCTCTCCCTTTTGACCATTGCGACTTCGAAGAACCATCGCAACCATTTTCCTCCAAAATCCATCGCAACCTGAAATCGCAGCACCTCGTCTCCCCGGCAGTCTCGACTAACCTAAATTGTGTAGCTCAACTTCGGCTTCACACTATAAACACATCGCGATTCACCTTTTTGTTTTCAAAGCTTCGGATCGCATTTCGAACTCACGGGATTTTGATTTGCAAATTTGAGGATTTTATTTGGGGAATTCGCTTTTGATTATCGAACTCCTCACGTTTCTATTTAAAAAGACCAATTTTGTTTTACTTGTTTGTTAAGTTTTGAACCAGAGAGGGAGGAATGAAGTTTGGCTTTAAAGCTTATGAACGATTTTGCAGAAGAATGAAAATAAAGGAAACAAGGGGAAAATGTTGCGATTATATAGAAGAAGAATTGCTTAGGTAGTAAGGAATAGGTCTGCGGTTTGCATAACATCATGATCACATATCATATGACTTGCATAACTTGCATAACACATAGCATATGACTTGCATAACTTGCATAACATCATGAACACATAGCATATGACTTGCATAACTTGCATAACACATAGCATATAACTTGCATAACTTGCATAACATCATGAACACATAGCATATGATAACATAACTTGCATTGATCCACATTCATAGCCATAACCCCATTATGTCCTATCATAATCATTTCAACAATTGGTCACAACTTGTTGATTAACACTCTTAAGAAGAAGATTAAGTTGCTAGAGTTGATTAGAGGTTGATTTGAGAGGCTATCTTCTTCTACAATTTGATGGAGGCTCCTTCAAGTTGCATTTTGACGGCATAACGACATTGTATCTATTTTTAGTATGAATTAGAGTAGTCTTAGGGTGTATTTATAGAGTAGTTAAATGTTTTAGGCCATTAGATTAACCCTAAATCAGATTAGAGCCGTCAGATTTCGTCACTAGCCCTAAAACATAGCCCAAACCCCATCAGGTTGCACCCAGATCACACAGACCGACAGGGGGGTCGACCCAAGTTACAACTTACATCTATATATAGATTCGAAAGTACTCTGTAACATTATTATCAATAACACAAGTTACAACTTCTACAATTTACAATCTATACATCCTATTCTTCTCGTGATCAATTCAGCAACTCCAAATCTTGATTAACACGGACAACTAATTTGAAGCATGGACAAACATAATTTGCCTAAAAGACAGTACATAATATATTCAGATCATTTCTTCCTATGATGAATTGCATATACTATGGAACCCAAGTAGGAATTGTAGCGGTCTGCATTAGACCATAGGCGAAGGTGGTAGTCCCTTGCACTCACTCTGCACGAAGCTACATCTTCCACATCCCCTGCAATTGCATCATCATTATTACTACACTGATCATCTACCACTTCTCCAGTATCGCACTCATCGTTGTATTCTGCATTTGTGAAGCCGTACAACCAAATTTTCAAGTACATGAATGAAAACATTTGTCTAATATCCCTTTGGATATCATTCACCGAGGCTGCTACGGTTTGAATTGCATTGAGTCTTAAAGCATCAGAACTCATGGCTTGTAAATTTAGGATGATGATCGATCAATATAGGCTACGGTTTGATTGATTTAAATTGTGATGATATTTGTGATGAGGTGAGGAAAGGAATATATACATGAAGGAGCTGCAAAGATTTCAAAGGGAGACTGGGTCTGGTCAACTTGGGATCTATGTTATACAATTTAATTTTTTTTTTTTTTTTTTTTTTGAATGTCGCACTACGGAGTTTGAAGTTTGAACGTAACTGGCTTTCATACTAACCTGCACTGCCACTGTTAAGATAGTCAACTAATCAATCTCCGCTGCTACATGCCATATTTATAATCAACTAATATGTACTGTGAGTGTTAAAACAATCAACTAATTTTTTCTTTTTTTTCTTTTTTGATGATTCAAATTCTATGAGTCTGTCCAGAAGTGCAGTATAATGTAAATTAACTATACTACCAAGTGTCCCAGTGGATGGTATAAACAAAATGGAGGAAACAGAGGAACGCATGCATGTAGTATATTAGATACTAATTCTTTGAATGTATATGGACTTACTCATTGTATATTCACGTGTATACGCTAAACATTTGAACTTGGACTGTGAATCAGCATGTTTATTATTCAAATACAGATCACCCGTTCTATAACAAGCTATATTCAAACACTTGAACTTGAATACCGGACAATATGGTCGTACAAGATATAGTTTGATTAAAAGTCTTCTTATGCATTTAGTATGCATGTATAGCAAAGGTCCTTTGCATCGCGCTGATTCTCAGAAATCCAAAGCACTCCAATCAAGTATGTTAATCAATAATATATACTAATATTCAAATCAAAACACCAACTAACATAATATTATGATATACAATAAACATTGTTTTCAATCTTATAATAAACTAATTTTAATCCCTAGTCGACTTAGAACACTATCATCATTAATTAATGCCACAAAACTATCAAATTCAAAACCATAAACAACCATTTTTACAAACAAGAATTATGGATTTAAACCTACAATAAACCATAAATTAAGCTCAAACTGGAGATAGAAGGCATATCAAAGAGATTAATTAGGGAGTGGATGAACGGCTTGGTGGTGGGTGGTGATGGTTGATGACGAAGGGGGGCAGTTGATGACGAGGAAGAAGGGTTTGGGTTGGAAAAATTTACGTGAGAAATGAAACAATGGCTCGCCGATTTCTGCCTATATACCCAGATCGAGCAACAGTTTGCGACGACCGTTTTTTTAGCCGTCACTAGCGGTTGTCCTCTTCCGTTACTATATCAGCCGACCTAGTAGTGCTGCTTTCTTGTTGCAGCAAATTTTGCTTTAATGTTTGAAAATAAGTCCGTTAGGAGTAAACAAAACAGGCCATTTGTGGGACTGTAATAGTGTCATTAGTGGCATCAAATTAGTTTTGCTTTAATTATTATTGAAACAATGGAGAGGCGTAACGTTTTGTTTGCCTGTTTTATACTGCCTCTACTACAAAAATATCTCTAAATATATTCGGTAGTGTTCATCTGAGTGCGTGATGAAATAAATTCCGAGGATCATAATTACCAGCTGGTAGTGCATGTATACATGTATATGTTTCAGTAAAAAGAAAATATGAAACAAGATCCCATTTCATTGTCAAATATAATTCTAGATAAGAGGAACAAACATTCCTTTTGTAGTACAGGATAATACTGAGCGTAGGGCATCAGGTAATTTACACTTGAACTTCTCAGACTATCCAATGTATTTAAAATAACATTAGATGACAGTAATCTACCTAAAAGACAGTACATTTATATATTTAGTTCATTTTTTCCTATGATGAATTCGATATACTATGGAACCCAAGTAGGAATTATAGCGGTCTGCGTTAGACCATATGCGAAGGTGGTAGTCCTTTGCCGTCACTCTACAGAAAGCTACGTTTTCGATATCCCCTGCATCATTACTGCAATCATTTAGCACTTCTTCATCTTCGCACTCATCGTTGTATTCTGCACTTGTGAAGTAGTACAGCCAAATTTTCGAGTAGAGGACTGAAAGCATTTGTCTAATTTCCTTTTGGACATCATTCACAGTGGCTGCTGCGGATTGAATTGCATTGAGTCTTAAAGCATCAGAACTCATGATTTGTAAATTTAGAATGATGATCAACTTATGTAGGTTATATTTTGATTGATATAAAATGTGATGATATATGTGATGAGAAGGGGAATATACGACATGCATGCATATATAGGAGCTATCAAGATTCCGATGTGGGACTGGGTCTGGTCAACCGTCAACGTGGGATGGCATGGATGTCATACAGTTTGCTATTTCACTAAATTTCACACTATGGACTTTGAAGTTTGAACTAGCTTGCAGACTAGTCTGCACTGCGTTGGTTAAAATAATCAATTAATCAGTCTGCGCTACTACATTCCATATTTATTAACTTGTACCAGTGAAACTTTTGATTACTCAAATTCCACTAGGCTGTCCAGAAGTGCTAAAATGGTGGGAATAGAGGAACGCGTGCATGTGGTATATGCTGACTCTTCTTTGGATATATATGGTATTATATTCACATGTATTATACGCAAAAATATTTGAACGTGGAGCTTGATTTAACTGGCTTAAGATATGTATCAAACAAGAATGTTTTTCCAAATTTCAGACCGCCACACATAGTACTTTTGGAAAGTAAATTAATAGTAGCGAATCAGCATGTTTATTCAAACACAAACCCGTTTCTATCTCATACTATATTCAAACTCCAGAATTCAAACAATATGTTTGTACGAGAGATAATTTAATTGAAAATATTATTATGTGTGTGTGTGTGTGTGTGTGTGTATATATATATATATATATATATATATATATATATATATATATATATATATATATATATATATATATATATATATATATATATATATATATATAGAGAGAGAGAGATTACCAAAGAATACCAACCATGCTATAAGGCCCGAAACAAACTGGGTACGAAATGCACGAATTTGAAATTAATGGTAGATTTCAGGGGGTATTTTATAGTCCAACGACCGATATTCAGCTTGGCGTATTCCCTAACAGTAATTGCGGGCCTCATAGTATTTCTGAAAGAATACGGTTATTCCAATGGCCAAGAGTCATTGGCGACCGTAGGAATAGTGTTCGTGGATCCAAACGTTTTCCAAAGGTTGTTCCAACGGTTAGTAACCATTGGAAACAGTTGCAAACCGTTCGAAATAAATAACTCATAAGCCGATGGAAACCGTTGCTAGCCATTGGAAATCTAGGTAAATTTTTTTATAACAATATATATATTACCTTACAACCACATCAATTCATTTTTCATTCCATTTACACACTATTTCCAATCCATTCTACGCATATATAACACATACATAATAATAATATAAACGTCCGTCTCCTAATTCTGCCTCATAGGAACTCGGGTTCTCCTAATTTTGCCTCCTTCTTCTCAGATCTTCCTCTTCTTCCTTCTCTTCCCGGCCTTCTACCTCCTCCATATTCATTTCTATCTTATTCTCCTCTTCTCAGGTTTATCTTCTCCTCTCAACCCTAGCTTTCTCCACTGCGGTTAAGTAGCTCTACAGTCGGATCCAGTTTTTGCTTAATCTTCTTATTGATTTCCCATCTTTCACTGACTCCTTTCAGTTTCACACTCTCCCCATTTCTCCACCTCTTCGACTATGTGCAGTTAAAGCGCTTATCGGTTCTATAGCGGCGGAGGTGCAAAAAGGTGTAGCGAGGATAAAGCGGGGAAATAACGGGATATAGCGGAGGCACAAAAATGTTCATTAGATGTAAAACCAAATATTTAAAAATTAACTTATCATCTTTCCCACATTATATGTATGCAAGAAACTAATAATAATTAACCTTAAATAACAAAATCAAGGAATATCATAGTTATGCATGATTAATTTGATAAGTCTAATTGATTGTTACCACATTTTAAACACTTTTTCCTTAAATTTAACCTTTCACGTTAAATTTACTGAACTTTTTAAAAAGAGAACTAGTAAATCATGCTCTATTTATTAATACTGCTAAAGCGGATGCTAAAAGGTCTTAATTTAACGGACACAGCGGAAAATAGCAGGGCAAAGAGCGGATCGACTGTTCATAAACGCTAAATTGAAATAGCCTAGCGGTTGAAGAGCGCTATGAGTTATAGCGGAGATATTGTAGGGATTTAGCCGGGCTTTGACTGCATAGCTTCCGCCTCCTCTTTCCTGGTGTCCCCTCTTTTGAATATTCCTATTTATGGCGTCCTTGGTTTCCTTCTCTCCTGACAACATCAGCTCTTATTCCTTAGTCTTTCGGGTTTTTTGCTTAAGCTTCTTCTTCAGGCTACTCTCTCCCCCTCGATCTATTAGAAGCCTATGCTCATTACATATTTCTCCTTTAGGTTGTCCTTTCATATTATATGGTTCTATTGCTCGTGACAAGCTCGAAGTTGCTGGTGCAATTCTCTGTAAGTACTTGGGTTGATTTCTACTTGGTGTCAGTTGGTTGAGGTTGAGACTATCGCTTGAATGCTGGTCGAATTTCTTTTGAAGGTGTCTTGGTTTTTGCATGTGTTGTCCTAGTGTGAATTTCTGCATGATGATGTAGGTCTCTGGTTTTGGCTTTTGATTTGGGTTGTCGTTCATTGTGGTTGTTATTCTATTTCTGACTTTGAAGCATCACTGTATTATGCCTATTGAGTTGTTCTGCTTTGCTGGTTTTAGCTACTATCTAAATATCCTTCAATTCTCTACATCCTTCTATCATGAGCATCTCAGTCTATTTGAGTTATCTATTATTCTTTAATCCTCTACAACTCAGTTCCATGGTGCTAATGTCGGGTTTGCTGTAATGGCTATTTGTTTCAGTGCTTGCTCAGATATAACATGTAATTCCAGGACTGCTTGCAATCGGTTATAAATGAAGTTGTTGTAACTGCAATTAGTATTGGGTAATTTCTAGCTATATTCTGTAACTTATCTGACCCTATGTGATGATAGATATTAGCTTAGAAAATAGTTTAGGCTAACAGGAATGTAGCAAATAGGCGAACAACATATCTCCGGGTATATTTTGTACTCATTATTTGTTATAATGAAAGTGGTACGGTCCACTATAAAAACCGACTGGCTTTGCCAAAAAAAAAAAAAAAAACTTAATTTTAAAATTCTTGCAATCTCTTTTTGAAATATCTTGGTTTTATTCTAATATTTATATTTGACTTCATATATTAGAGTTAATCAAGAAACTTAAAACCATAATTAAACTTAATAAAAATTTAGTTGTTGATGTGTCAAATAAATCATGAAAATACGGAAATTTCAATAGTTGCCCAGTAATATTGATATTAACAAAAAGGTATAAAATTCATTTGGATATCTGAGTACATACATAACATACTTATATACGTAAGCAATGATTGCAAATTTAATTTATGATTAATCCATATCGATTTATTGATACATTACACTGTAAATTTCTTATTTTAACTAAAGTGCCTACATTCAGAAATTTCTATTGTTGCTTACAGAACCCACCTCAATGTCACATAATTTTGTTCATTTACATAAATTGTTTTTAAATTAACCATGTAATCTTGGTTTTAATTTATATAAATAAATTTAATAAATAAATATTCATTAATTTATCTAATAAATCCTTAAATGTGACGGTTTCAATTTGTATATCATATTCATATTACTAAAGCTAGTCAAATAGATTTTCAGTTAAATATAAAGGCATATAATTCAGATACCATAAATAACATACATGAATGGAATTAAAAGAATTAATTCATTATTCATTTATTTGCATCGTTCTGTAGTTTACTCTAAATATCCGTATTTTGGCATTTCTGTATTTATGTATAACTTCACCGACTGTTTCCTAATCCTCCATGTTTAGATCCATGTATTTAATTTGCTTGTGAAATCTCTAATTTAAATTATTTTAATAATCTATATACCAATTTTATATGTATACACATATATACTAATAAGAATAACTTTATTTAACTATATATATATATCATATACATATATCTGGTGGTCTGGGATCTCCACCAAGTGCTTTCGTGGGATTCTTTGTCGTCTGATTCCCAGTTTGATATGTTGACACATATGGTGCTCGCGGAACATGGCAGTAATCGATGAAGTAGCTGTGAACCCTCCAGCTATTATCCGAAAGGTTAGGAATATGTATTCCTAGCCTTTCGAGGTAGGCCGTTCAGGGGTGTTATCGGCTCCCGCTCTAGGATTTTGACGGTTGCCTTCGATGTTTTAGGGCGGTCCGCCAATCTTAGAGCCGGTATTGGTTGATTGTTTGGTTTTTTTACTGGTTACAAGTTTTCTATTACTTAGGCTTTTTGTGTTGCCATCTACCCCTTTTTTCCTTCACCGCACCCCCCTGGTGTTTGACAACGGTTTCTAGTTGTGCAGGTTTAGGTTTTCCGGTTGCTGATCATTGTTGATGGATGTTGGATGTTGCTTTTCTATCTCTTTGCTAGCATGGTTATCTGGATGCTTCACTACATGTGTTAGGAGCTGGGTGATATCTTCCTTTTCCTATCATAGATGGTACTTGGAGTAGGTCGCTTCCTGCGAGTGGTCCTTTAGGTTATATGTAACAACCCGGAATTTCTAAACCAATTTAAAATTTTTATTTTAGCTATTTTAATGTATTTTGATTATTTAAAATAATTTATTTTAAATAATAACAACTATTTTTTTTAAATCGAAGTTAGAACGTATAAATTAATTTTAATTACAAAATAGAATTTAAAATGTTGCGGTAGTTTGAAAATTCGATTTTAAATTTCAATTGAATATATAGAATTCAAAACATAGTCAGATTTATTTTTCTGTAATTTTTGGAGTCAGTATGTGGCCCCGGTAAATTAAAATGTATGTTTAAATTCAATATATATTGATTTATATTTTAATTTTGATGAAAATTGATCAAAATAGTCGAATTGGCTTATGAAACATATCCCATTGTGTTCGGAATAGGGGTATTTGGCTAGAGGCGACATTCTTTGGGATTCGTTTGGAGTTCGAACGTAAAATAAGCAAAAATAGAATTAAATAAAAAAAAAAAAACAAATGTATATATTTCTCCAAATTAGTCAAAAACCCTAGTCCATTATCATGCGTAATCAAATGCTCCTGAGTCACCGCATACGAATCAATGGCCATATTTGTTCGATCCATCCTCCCCGTAAAACTCTAGAACCAGTGATTAATTCGAGCAATCTCCAAAGCGAAACTTCCTCAACTTGACAAGATGCATGAGATTAATGGTGGTGATCAGATAAAATTGCATGGCCTTCTAGAATTTTGTGCCTAAAGCCGGTGAGCTTATGGCATTTTATGGAACTTCAAGCGGGCCGGAGCGTCGAGCCAATCATGGCAGTGCGAGGAGGTGCTGGGGCGCACACGGGGGTGGCATCCGAGGCCGACGCCTTGGGAAGCGCGCACGACGGAACACTAGGTTGCCTGCTTCTTTGATGTCGGCCTGTGTAATAAAGAAGACGGGGAGGAAAACCTGTAGGAGTTGACCGAAGTGGGTAAAAATTAATTAGGTTAATTTAGTTTCTAATTATCTTAAACTAATTAACCAATATATTTAAGGTACACAAATGTTTATAATGCCATAATATCTCCAAACAGAAACAGTACGTGGTTGGATTTGATGGGATCGTAAATTCGAGATCTACATTTCAGAATTGACCAGAATGGGAATGGAGCACGTTAGAAATTCAGGCAAATTTCAACCCAAACTGTATTGAAATCTTCAAATAAAGACTGACGGAGTGGAAATGAATGTGAGAACTCCTTCTCACTCAAATATATAGCATGTTATTATATTCATGTATAAAAATATATATCGATTGCCAGTGTAGAAATTTATCAATTTTAATCATTATAAAAGGTATACGGTGCCTATTAGCTCACCTCCCTCGTCCACAGACCATGTACGATGTAACGATACGGGTTTCGCCCGGACCCCATCGATCGCAAAATCGACCAAGACCGTTCAAAACCCGAGTACGTTAACTCTGGGAATACAATACATTAGAACAACAACAGACTTTTATTACATCATGATAATATAACATCAGAGTACAGAATATCAGAGTACATTGAATAAAATTACAGCGGAAGATAATTTTACATTAAATACAGTACAGTAAACAGCGGAAGACTTTCCATGCTCTGGACACAGCTTTAAGCTTCAATCCAGAATCCTGCTCGAGAGATATAAACCTGTAGACAAACTACTCGACTGCCCATGTGGAAAAGAGGGCACCCGAGTTTGCAAAGGTGGAAACAAACAACGGGTCAGTCATGGGACTGGTGTGAGAATTCTTAACTAATAGTAATGAGGCGAATCCAAGGACCACGTCGCTAACGCGGAACGGGTTTACTCCAATGGACTGATGTGCATAACGTAAAGTGAATCGTCAAAACAACGCAATGCTTTTGGAAAAATGGAATCACCATAAGACTCAAGTCCCATCACACAATGCAACGCAAACCAGAGGATAGAGTTTTACCTTATGGTGATTAAACATGCTTGGTACGATAAATACGAATTTAATATTACCATTAGTGTATATAAAAACATTTCAAAATAAATGTATCAATCCTAGGACACATAGATACCATAATACTATGCTTCCATACTAGTAATACAATCAAATCCGTGGGTTCGTATTGGAAGTTTGGATTTCCATCATGAATCAAGGCTAGGGAGGAGCTCCTTACCGATTCGAGACACTCTAGCTAATGTCTCAGGATTCCCCGCAGTTAACCCTTGGATCCTGCAGGGCCGGTCCACACATACGATTTTGCGGATTGGCAATTCCTGAACACACGTTTCCCAGTCCTATAGGACCTATCATCCGAGGCGCCTCATTCCATCATCCACATAAGTAAAATGTCGGGCCGTGTTAAAGCCCAAACACCACTTCTAGCTAGAAAGAAACGTGCTGCTCTCCCTGCGTTACCTTCTCCCGTTTTAGACTCCGCCGGTGTGTGAGGCTCGCGAAGTCATGTTATACACAAAGCTATGCCTAAACAGGCTATGCTTTGATCATCTCACAAGGCCTGCTTTTCAACAAAGCCTTGATCATATGCATCTTAGTATGCCACACTGTCACTCCATATCACACTACCAATCCTTTGCCAAAATATATGAAAGGGTGTTAAGCAAGGGAATAAATTCTCCGCCACCAAACATTCATACATTCGACAGAAAATCAATAAATACAATATAAAGGAGTACAATGCTAGACACACATTCCATTTATAAGCTTATGCTCTGGGTCTGAGCGAAAGTCAAATCCGTACTAATCAACACTTCGTCCGGACGGCCACCACTGTAGTCCCTTCAAGGTAGCTACTCCAATCACGGGCATCAGCAGTCATCGTCCATTCAATGTGAAGATCGTCGGTCTTCAATCACCGTCTTCAACTCTTCGACTTTCATTCGTCGTATGATCATTTGAAATGAGATTGAACTCAGACTTTTCAAATGATCCTCGCATATATATATATATATATATATATATATATATATATTTAAAAATCATTTCATATCGTTGATATTAATTTATAACGATCAACCTTTATTTTTATTTATATAAAAATAATTAAATTCCATTTAACTACGCTCCAAGTCAAAAGGCGACCTTGGCGCTGTTTTCATCCAAATTTGTTTTACACATTTATCTAAATCTAACAGTTGGAATTTAACAAAATTCATAGCGTTGGAAAGATCTTCCCAAGGCGAACCTAATGGTTACATGATTGACATAGAAATGTGTTTATTTTGTGCTCTTATATCTTATCTTTTGTATATAAATAAATATTACTTGGGTATTGTTTTGTTACTTTTACAGATATTCCAACCCAGCCCGCATGCAACCAGAAAAGTAGAGAAATGGAGATCAAATTGGTATATATTTACATTTTGAAGAATTGTAGATGAAGATCTCACATCTAGTTGCTGTTGGACAAGAAAATGATTGGTAGAAAGACCAAGAATTTCTCAAATCAAGGGAAGCTTGTCAAAGAACCAAAAGGAAAAGAAGAAAGACCAAAAATTTAATAGATTTAACTAAGGCCCATTTGAAACTCTCATTGTAAACTCTTTTGTGAATTCCCTCAGGCCCATCTATCATTGTATTAAGGTTAGGGTTTGGTTATCTCCTATAAATACCCTTGTAATGTCATTGTATCCTATCTCATTTTCTGTATTCCATTACTCTAATAAAAATTCTTCTTCTTCTTCTTTTATTTTCTAGTATTTTTTTGCAACTAGTGTCATCTACCCGATTAGATTCGGTAGAATACTAGTTGTATTTTACATTTGTTTCATTAGTGATTACTCGTTTGATTAGTTTCAACGACAACCCTAATTTTTTTTTTTTTGTTCTTCTTATTCTGCACTTTTATTTTCTGCATTGTTGTTCTTGTTTTGCAATTTACTTTCTTTAGTGATTAATCGTTGATTAGATTCAACGATAATCCTAAGTTTGCAATTTCAATTTGTTTTTATTTCAACAAAATCTCCAGGCTTCGTCTAACTCGCCCAAGAGATTAGATAAATAATTTGATTTTAATTTACCTCCCTGTGTTCGACCTGTATGCTACACACCTGTATGCTTGCAGAATTTAATTTAAATGTCGCGCTTTTCTGATTCATAGGAAAGTGACGATCAAGTTTTTGGCGCCGTTGCCGGGGAGGTAACAATTGAATTTTATTATTTGTTTAATTTCCAATTCGTGTTAGTTTTATTTTATTTATTTTTCCTTTTTTATTCTTGTGTATATAGTAGAAAAAAAATCTTGATTGGTTAGATTTCATATCGTTCAATGATACTGTAATCTTCCTAACAAGAGGAAAAAAAATTGATTCTTCCCTTTTAAAAATTCTTTCCCTCTTTTCGCCAATTCAAAAAAAAAACACAAATACATATATATTCCCCCATTTTCTCATTTTTTTTGTTTTTTCTTTTTTTTTCAGTACATTGCCTTCCTTTCTTCAAATCCTCCACTTTTATTCTATTTTTGTTTCTGTCAGTCTTTCTTTAGATTTTTTTTTTCCTTTCTGCCGTCATCTCCTTCATTACCATCTCCTCACGAAAATCCACAAGTCACCAAGTCTTTCTTTAGATTTATTTGTTTCCTATATATAGAAAAAAATTCTTAATTGCTTAGATTTGGTATTATTCATTGATACCATAATCGTTCAAAAAAAAGAGAAGAAAAAAAAAATCTTGCCAAATTTCCTAGATTTTATTTCCCGTTTTTATATATTTCCTTCCTTTCTTTTCTTGTACAAAAATCTCTCCTTTCTTCTTTTATATATAAAAAAAATCCTATTTTTCTTTATTTCTTTCCATATTTTTTTCTACTCATTACAAAATCCCCCACTTCTATATTTTCTTGCCGTGAATTTTCTTCTGCCATCCACTGCAAATTCCAAATCGTCTTCAACCACATCACAGGAAACCAAATCCTCTTCCCCATATTCATCTACCTCTTCTCGCCCCTGTCTTCTTTCATCACCAAAGTTCTCACAAACCATCATCTTCCCCTATGCAAGATCCCCATCATATCTTCAATCTACAATCAAAATCTAAAACTAATCGGTGAAACCACAAGCAAACTGCAAGTCAACGTTTCATCACGTATCATTTGTTTTTGTCGCAGCCTTCCTACTCACAGCTCTACAATCACCAAATTCTCCAACGTTGCAGCATCAACCCCGAACCAAAACGCTGTCCCATTCTTCACAAAATGTTCATCCTAGACCTCAACAAATCCTCTTCGCAACATCCAAATCTTTCTACAAACCGAAACTCATCTTCAGCCACAGATCCGACATCCCAGCGTCCTCATCTTTGCACAACAAGCACCACTCATAACCTCTTCCACAGCCACCCTACATTCAATATCCACAGCCGATCCACACTTGAAACAAACAAACACTCCATAAAATCAATCCTTTGGCTCACAAACAATCAACTTCTGCCTCCTGCTAAAACACAGAACCATCCTCACGCATCTGAGTCCCAAATTCCTTCATCATCACGTTCACACAGACCATCTTCCAGCACAGATCATCTTCCAACGCAACCATTTTCAAACCACTTCAGACAATCCCCGTCCGCACCATCCTTCAACCATCACCAAACCCCGTATCAACATCCGATCTTCATCAAACTTCAGCCTCCCATCAACCCCTTACTTCACTAAGTCACATACTCGCAACCCTCACAAACCGTCATCACAGAACAACCAAGCCTCATCAATCCCACCGCAGATAGCCAAGACATCAATACCCCCAAATTCGAATTCACAGACCCTCAACATCTGATTCGAACCCATAAAAACCTCTGCCCAATTCACGATCGACCCATACCACATTGCGACAACCGAGTTCTAGCAACTAACCACGAGCCAAATGAACATCTGAAGAACACCATAAACCCGATCCTTCTTTCGAACCCTAAACCTGATTCATAGACTAAAATTCGATTTCGATTTTCGGAAAAAATAAGGGGACGCAAAACTTGGTTGGGTTCATTGCGATTTTGTTTATTCTTGGAGGTATTTAGAAAGTGCCGCCTTCTGTGGAAAAGAGAGAAAGAGGAGAAAGCGTGAGTTTTATAGAAGGGGTAATGTGTGAAAAATAAGGGGCAAGGGGCATGATCTTTTATAGCGACTATTTCTTATCGCGAACTTATTTGTTCCCGTTTAATCTGTGAGAATCCCATTTGCGTGAGCGGCTACCCGTTGAATGTGTGGCTTTTTAATTAAAGATTGATTTCCTTTGGGCCTGTGTTTTGGTACACAGTGCTTGTGGCAGGTTGCGGTGTTTAGAGAAATAATATTTGAACATATTTATTTCCACTCCATTGTTGAGTCCATCGGGTTTACTGAGAATATCGGCTTCCTTTTGGTTCTGTTGAGTCGAGTTTGTTAGTTTTCTTAGTTTCTTCGAGTTTAGTTTTAACATTATTTTTCCTCTAAGCTGAATTAGTCTTGCTTGTTTTCTATTAGTCTATCGTTTTGCTAGTTTTTATTTCATTTTATTCCTTTCGATTTAGTTTTTATTTTGTTTATTTTTGTTTGTTTTATTTTAATTTTTTTCAACAAAAAAAAAAAGAAAAAAATCCAAATCAAAGGCCAAGTGAAGAAGACGAAATTCAATCAAATCGAACAAAGAAGAAAAAGGTCAAACGATTGCACACAGAAGGATTTCAATTGCTCTGGACGGACTGCCATAACCCACTGTAACAATTTCTAAGCTCTACAGGTGCTGCAGTTACTTGAAAAATATAGAAATTGCTTGTAAAAATCTTGTGCAGGGGCAGCGGCTTGCTTATACAATATTTTCTGTTTTGTGACTGTTCTGTTCTGTGACTATCCTGTGACTGATATTTCTAATCTGTTTGTGAGGCACGAATTTACATACCTGAAATAATCACTCTCATCGCTTTTCCATTTATTAAATTGATTTGATTTTTAAAATAATATAATTGAAAAGTGGTGCTTTGTGAAAGTGATTGTCTCGTATAATTGGATCGCGGATATATAGTAGTTCAATTTATTGAACTATTAGCAAAAGAGGTTGCAAACTACCCGTAAAACATTGGTTGTATCCCTCAGTATTTATACTGTACGTGAACGACCATAAGACCCACTTCCCCTTCTAATTAAGTCAGTTAATTAATAGAGCACAACTCAGTATTTTATATTATTTTGAAGTGAGAATAATTTTTGACTGCATTCAAATGTCTGATTCAAAAAAATCATTGAGAGAAATGTGGGATAATAATCGGAGTAGACGTCCTCTTGAAGAGTATGAGTACGAATTACAACTCATGAGGCAAGATTTTCCAAAATTTCGTGAGCCCAATGTCAATTTTCAAAATTTTCCAAATGACCAACAATTCCAAAATCATAGAAATGATCGAAATTACGATTTCAATTATAACTTCAATAATTTCGATTATGGGCCACATCCACATCAAAATGGCTTTGAATCTCAATATAACTTTGATCCACATCAATATGGGATTGTAAACCAGAATTTTCAAAATTATAGCCCATACCAACATCTTGAAAATAACCAAAATTTCAATTTTCCCTCAAATTCCAACAGTTTTGGTTACGAACATAATTTTTATAATCAAAATGATTTCCAATATCATTGCGATTTTTCTGAAAATTCAAACAACCATCTCATTGGAAATAATATTGATAATGAAATTGATGTGGACTATAATTTTGAGAATCAAGAAATCCAAAATGAGAACTCTCAAATCAACTATTATGAAGAATGTCATTTTGATGAGAGGGCAGAAAAGCAAGATAGACATCTTGGTGAAAAAGATAGACAACTTGATGAACTTCTTTCTTTAGTGACGTCTTTTAAAGAACAACTCGAGCAACAAAATCAAATTCAATGCGATGAATCAGGAAATAATCCATTCTTTACTGATATTGAAATTTTCAGATTACAACTTTGGAAATTGAGAATAATGATCTAAATGAAGTTGTTCAAAATTCAACAAATGATTTGGATTTAGATTCTTTTCAGGAAAAAGAATTAAGCTCAGATTTTGATCTTCCTCTTTCGAGCTGTGAGAAACTTGAAATTTTTGAAATTGAACAAAATGAAAATGTTGAATTTTTCAAAAACTCAGAGTTGGAGAAGAATTTTAATGAACATGAATTTTTTGGATTGTATGAGGATGAGTTGCCAAATAAGGGTGAAATTGAATCACATCACGAGTTCGAAAATTTTAACTTCGAGAAAATTTCAAACAAACTTGAAATTGTCGGTGTCGAAAATATGTTGTCAATCAATGATGAGAAATGTGATCACATAGTCTTGAACAACACTCAGAATTCAAATTTCACTGAATTTATATACGATAACAATTTTTTGGACAATTACACTGATAAATTTGTTGAACACATGAATTATTTTTGGAATGTTAGCTTTGTTGAAAAACTTCATGTGAGGACGACCCTGAACATTCATTTACTGGACTATAAATCGAGGTATAAAGATGAGATGGTTTTCAAAAACTTTTGCTTATTAGAAAACATGCCTAGACATAGTGGGAACAGAACTCATCGGGCTAGAACCAAGTGTGGGGGAAAAAGATGGTGGCATTCTTTGCATCGCGTGCACCACAAACACATATATCATTGTACATATGATCCATTCCTACATATAGCTAAACTACATTTCATTCTTCAAGTTATTTTGTATCTCATCCATCTTTGGGTACGATCTTTCAAATTTAGGAAACGTTTACAGTGTGGACACTGTTTAGTTCTAGTGGGGGGGAGTCTGCATTTCACTCATTTTCGTTTTTTCTTTATTTTTCTTTCTTTTTCAATTTCAGCCATTTAAATAGGACCATCATGCATTTTAGACTGTACTAATATGCCAATTTTTTTTTGAAACATGACTCATTTTAGTTTGATGCAACAAAATAAGTTAACAATTATTAGTCAGTTGATAGTATTTTTTTTCTCTCTACTTAGATCGAATAAGAAATATAATGAAAAATTTAATTTTGAGGGATAATAGTGTAACCGGTACATAGGGAGATTCTTAGGTGATGGCCATGAAATCTATTCTATATTGTAGACTTTGTTTAAATAAGTGGAGGACTTAAAATACTTATATTGGCTTTTCGAATCTTTAAAACTAAGTTGTGTTAAGTTGAATTCGCATAACTCTCTTTTGTGCTTATAAATTCAATAATAATAATAGTAATCCAAGGGTATCCAACATTGCTTGTATATCTAGCGTTGGTGTGCAAACCCGCCAAGCTCTATCCGATATGTTGTTGACAAAGTCAGCATTGGAATATCTTGGTCTCATTTTATGAGATTGGACACCTAAGGATTACCGACACGTTGTTGACAAAGTCAAAGTCGGCCTGCACAATCCGCCAAGCTCTTTACCCACTCTCCGTTAGTCCGCGAGGCAGTGCATGGGTGGTAAACCTTGGTCTTCTAAGTTAGGTGTATGTACTTAATCATAAATTTTAAAATTTTATAGAATAAAGAATAAGCGATGATGCCCAAACACTTCTTGACCTTATTGATTTGACTAGCCATACATGAAAAAATTAGAATACCACTTTGCAAACTGTGCCAAGCAAACTAAGAATTTATTTCATGGCTGCACTATGTTATCAACCGAACTAACTGGCCAAACTAGAATTTAACATTTGAAAACTTGATTTATACTGAAAATTTGTGACAAGTTGAGGTATCTAAAATAAAATCAACTGACTAGAAACTGTTAACATAATTTGTTGTACCACTTTCCTGAAACAAGTCGTGTTTCCATTTTTCGTTTTTATTTGCATATGTCCATTGCACTCATATAGTTACATTAAAGCCATATCATACTGCATTTGGATTTTGTGGGTAGTATCCGCTGAAAACCCTCACAAGACACCACTCGTCCTACTAGGGACACCTAGAGGTTTAACGGCTTGTTGCGTACGCTCAATGCAATCGTGTTTCCTACGAAAGTGTGACCTATCTAGTTAGTTTTTAATTTTTGTTTTACTCGAGGATGAGTAAAAGATAAGTGTGGGGGTATTTGATTGACATAGAAATGTGTTTATTTTATGCTCTTATATCTTATCTTTTGTATATAAATAAATATTACTTGGGTATTGTTTTGTTACTTTTACAGATATTCCAACCCAGCCCGCATGCAACCAGAAAAGTAGAGAAATGGAGATCAAATTGGTATATATTTACATTTTGAAGAATTGTAGATGAAGATCTCACATCTAGTTGCTGTTGGACAAGAAAATGATTGGTAGAAAGACCAAGAATTTCTCAAATCAAGGGAAGCTTGTCAAAGAACCAAAAGGAAAAGAAGAAAGGCCAAAAATTTAATAGATTTAACTAAGGACCATTTGAAACTCTCGTTGTAAACTCTTTTGTGAATTCCCTAAGGCCCATCTATCATTGTATTAGGGTTAGGGTTTGGTTATCTCCTATAAATACCCTTGTAATGTCATTGTATCCTATCTCATTTTCTGTATTCCATTACTCTAATAAAAATTCTTCTTCTTCTTCTTTTATTTTCTAGTATTTTTTTGCAACTAGTGTCATCTACCCGATTAGATTCGGTAGAATACTAGTTGTATTTTACATTTGTTTCATTAGTGATTAGTCGTTTGATTAGTTTCAACGACAACCCTAATTTTATTTTTTTTGTTGTTCTTCTTATTCTGCACTTTTATTTTCTGCATTGTTGTTCTTGTTTTGCAATTTACTTTCTTTAGTGATTAATCGTTGATTAGATTCAATGATAATCCTAAGTTCGCAATTTCAATTTGTTTTTATTTCAACAAAATCTCCAGGCTTCGTCTAACTCGCCCAAGAGATTAGATAAATAATTTGATTTTAATTTACCTCCCTTTGTTCGAACTGTATGCTACACACCTGTATGCTTGCAGAATTTAATTTAAATGTCGCGCTTTTCTGATTCATAGGAAAGTGACGATCATTACAGATTTGGGAAAATCCGACGGTCGGATCTTTCAGTATAATCAACTAAAAGTACAATTCTATAAAGTGAACTACCACGCTCGATTCATTCAATTAAAATTTGTTTATATGTATGATTATATATGTACATACAATTTCTTCGGCCATTTCATTATTGTGGTAATCATGACAAGTAAAGGTATATAATATAACACACAATAATGTTTATTTTAATTCACATACACAACCTATACATGCAATGTATATTTTTTTTCCAATCTACACAAACATGCAATTTCTCGTGCATCATTTCTAATTCAACAAAAATGATTATTTTGTGTCATTCTTTTCTTTACAAGCAAAATGATATTCTTGCTTTAATCTTTACACATAAAAATGTAAATTTCATGTCTTTAATCTTTTAATGAAAATCTAATTCATTAAAATATGAATTTCATCGTTATAATCTTTACTGAAATTCTTTTACATGAATATGTAAATTTCAAACCGTTGTTCTTTTTAAATATTTTTTTTTCAATTGATTAAAATGTAAATCTTCCTCTTTAAGTTCTATTTACATAAAAATGTAAAGTTCTCTTTCTTTTATTCACATTTAAATGTAAACTTTACTTTTTACATTAAAAATATAACTTTCATCTTTTTAATCCTATTTACATTAAAAATGTAAACTTTACTTTTTACATTAAAAATGTAACTTTCATCTTTTTATATACCAATTACATAAAAAAAATGTGATTAAGATTACCACGTAAGTCCTGTTTCTTCTTATTACATTAAAAATGTAACATGACTTCATTCTTTTTAATTCATTTAAACTTAAACTTAAAATTCCATTTTTCATAAAAAAAAACATATGATTTCATTCTTTTAATTACTTTCCTTTAATTACAATAGAAATGTTAATAATATTGCTACATTAAGTTTCATTCTTTTATAACAAACATGACGGTGAAAATCGTGTCTATTTCATTTTAACAAATGACGGTGAAAATCATGTCTATTTCATTTTAACAAATGACGGTGAAAATCATGTCTATTTCATTTTAACAAAATGACGGTGAAAATCATGTATATTTCATTTTAACAAATGACGGTGAAAATCTCGTCTATTTCATTGCAACAAATGACGGTGAAAATCATGTCTATTTCATTTTAACAAATGACGGTGAAAATCATGTCTATTTCATTTTCACAAATGACGGTGAAAATCATGTCTATTTCATTTTAACAAAATGAACATTTGTTATAACACAAATCTAGTTAATAAAAATGCTATTTGTGCTTAATTCTTTTATTTAACAAAAATGTCCTTTTTGTTTCAACCATCTTAATTCCAACAAAATGACAATTTTTATTTTGTTGATACTAATTCAACAAAACGACCATTTATATTTTACATGTGAATTTTGTACACTTCATACTTATGTTAAAAATTATATTTTTAACACATACAACCATATTTCAAAACATGTACATTTTTGGTGAATCATATATCCAATACAAACGTAGCTTTTCATGTGTAAACCTTTTATTTAAAACATGATCCTTTTAAATGAATTAAACATACAATGGAAATGTCACATTTCGTGTTTTAACACATTATTTAAAACATGCTTCTTTTCCATGAATCAATTATACAATAAAAATTTGATTTTTATTGTATTAACATATTATACTACAAATGAACATTTTTAATGAAGAAAACATACACTAAAAAATGTGAATTTTCATGTTTAAACATTCGTAATAACATATTCAATATTGCTGATGGCAAATAAAAGAATAACTTTATTTATAACATGTTTTCTACTATTCTAATGGAAAATAAGAAAGGGGATTTCTATTTGTACCAAACTTCTCTAATTTAACTTGACAAATAAAATTGATCCTTATTTATACACAAATTTTTAATTTCATATGACCAATAAAAAGAATAACTTGTTCACATAACAATCCTATTCAAACATTCCTAATAAAGATGATCTTTTTATTTTAAATAATCATTTCTTGTAAAACATTATTTTACCAAAAATGACAACTTCAAGCTAACCTAACATTTATAACAAAAATGATATTTTAACATTCTAACTAAAAAGACATCTTTATATGCTAATATTTCATTACTAACAAAAGTGATATTTTTGTTCTAATTTAACATTTCTAATAACATAAATGGTTTTTTTTTAATACTAACATGTCATTTCTAACAGAAATGTTATTTTTATTTTCATAACATAATCTTAACAAAATGTCATGTTTAATTACATAGCATATTCTTAACAAAAATGGTGTTTTTGTTTCTAATGTGATAATTTATAACACAACCGCTGTTTATATTCTATTTTGACAATTTATAACAAAAATGTATTTTTGTTCTATTTTAACACTTCATACATAAATGTACTTTTATTATATTCTCACATTTTATAAATAAAATGGCGTTCTTTCCTAATATTGACACTTTAAAAATTAAAATGCCAATTTTATACCAATGTGACATTTTAAACTAAAATGTAAATTTTGTCTACACCAAAAGTATCCTAACTAAAATTGTGATTTTTGTTTACACAAATATATTTTAACTAAAACTGTTATGTTTGTCTAACATTTCATTTAAAATAAAAACGATATTTTAATCCTTACGTAACATTTCATAACAAAACTATTATTTTAAATCTAATAAGACATTTTCAACATTTTATTATAACACAAAATTTTTGAATTGGCAAACTAATTCAATTCAACAGTAAAAACAAGATGGTATTTTAACAGTTTAATGTCAATAAAATAAACATGACAAAATATGATATTTTATTTGGATTAAAGATTCTAATCTAATCCAATCCACAAACAAGATAATATTTTCAATTGGATTAAAAATTCTAGTTTAATCCATTCTACAAACCATGATGATTTTTATTGGATTCATCAGATCTAAATAATACAATAACAGATCTAACTAACACAATACAATCCAATTCATCACAACAACAATCACAATTCATCACAGCACAAATCTAATTAAATAATATACAAACAATTATTTAACAGCGATAAAATAATTAATTAAATTAATTAAAATTAGAAATTCTCACATCGATTTGGCTGAAAATTCAACTGTCTCTGTTTTGGTCTCGGTCAGTTCTATGTTGTAGTATTCTTTGCTACGAATCCAACGCTACTGATTTCGTTCGATTCTGAATTCGTTTGCAAAAGTTATGATCTTTAATACGTTAATTATCTTAATAAGTAATTAAATAAATAATTATCCCTTAATTACATTAATTAAGTTCCAAACCTTCTTCCTCCTTTATACGTTACTAGCTGAAACCGAGAACCAATAAAGCTGTCTCCAAACCCTTGCCAGCGCCCCTCCATACACGCCCCGAACCGCCGATCAACTGGCACCACTTCAACCGCCTTTGCATCACCTTCCCACGACAGGAGCACCACCCGGCTCGCACCCCCTGGAACCCGCCAACCACCCTTAAACGCAGCCACTTCAGGCTGATAATTCGCGAAATCCGTGCACTGAAACCCGATCTTAACCGTATGGATTGAAAGGTCTTGAAAATCTCTTCGATTCGGTATATAATATATTGAATTTCACTGAGCGGATCAAAAGTTATTGAGGTTTGAATTTTAGGTCATTCACGGCCTTTGGTTTTGGATGATGGCGGCTGGTCATTTTTTAGGGTTTTAAATAAATTTTTTTATTAATTTATCCATCGTAAAGCATGTTATAAAGGTAAAAAATGCGGGTTGTCTCCAAATTGGGCCTGCTTACTGTCGTTCTTAAGGTTTAGACGCCTTCTGAACGCAATGGGACAGGTCTCGTGGCCCAATTCCGAAATCTGTAAAATAATTAACTAAATATTTACCGTACATTTAAATACGCCGAGGCCACATACGGACTTCGAAAATTACAGAAAAATTATTTCTGTCTTTCTTTTGTCGATACGGTCCTAACAAAATTAATTTCGTCGAATTCTGAGACTGTTTGAAAAATGGCCTTTTTCTGGTTGATCCGATTTGACTGAAACTGACAAAACACGCTTTCTTTTTCCACGCTCACATATTAATTCGAAAAATTCTGGAAAATTAAACTTAGCAATAATTTGACATTTCAGTTCCAACAAAAGTGGTTTCGTCGAAAACCGAGGTCGTTTGCAAAATGGCTATTTTTAAGGCTAATATATTATATTAAAATATATTTTTAAACAAATAATCTTCTAAACTCTAAATATGTAAGTGCTTACTGTTTTTCAATGCAGAGACGTCATTCTGAACTCAATGGAAGTGGTTTCGAGTTCAAATTCCTTCGTATGCAAAAAGTAGCATTTTTGACCTTTGTAAATTTCATAGCGACCTTTCTAAATTTTAATTTGGGCATAACTTTTGATTCCTGCTATGAAATTTCAATTTTTCAGATTCGTTAGAAAGATATTTTTAAATAGATTCTAATATTTTTGGTTTCACTATAATCTGTTAAATTTTGCATCCTGTATGGTCAGTCAAAGTTCAAGTTTGACTTTTCAAACTACAACGTTGTTTCTAACACTTTTTATAATTAAAATTAAATTATTCATTCTAACTTCGATTTAAATTAATTTTTAATCATTATTATTCTAAATAAATTATTTTAAATATTAAAACCCATTAAAATTACTTAAAAATATATTTTTAAATTTACCCCAAAATTCAGGGTTGTTACATACGATCCAATTGACTGTATTGTATATTGATTGTGTTGTTGAAATGCTTAATGTATTGAAAATAATTTAGTATTATTTTGAGGTAGTTGAAATTTAATTATAAATATCGATTTATAATTTAAACAGTGAAAATTGGTTAGCTAGAAAAATAATTCAAATTGAATTAGAACTGGTTCAATTTATTAACCAGTGATTATTTTAAATCAAGTGTTGTTGTTTGAAAACCCCACACGGGTATTGAGATGATATTTGACATACACTAATCCCAATATTTAGTTGTACGTCAATCAATGGGTTGACATACTGTATAAGCGTTATTTATTTATTTTAATGTTTATACAGTTGTAAAATGCACTCTGGATGTTGTATGAATTTTTAATGATTGTTTGTCATTATTGTTGTATACTGCGATGTATGAAATTCATATAACTGAAATTATATGGTAA
The DNA here is from genome assembly GCA_030737875.1 of Allium sativum. Lineage (NCBI taxonomy): Eukaryota > Viridiplantae > Streptophyta > Magnoliopsida > Asparagales > Amaryllidaceae > Allium > Allium sativum. The sequence continues at coordinate 44,575 of JASFAX010002106.1, forward strand.
TTAGTTGAGTCTCATTCTAGTTCAGAATTAACGAATATTTTAAAATAATATTCAGTGAATAATCAAAATGTGATTTTGATGTTCGATTTTGGATGGACACGAAAATAGTGAAGTGTGAAGTCGTGTTAAGTAGTTAAACGCCATTTTAACAAGAACGAGATTTTCTGTCAATTTTATTCAGTTTATTATGAATATCAAAAAGTGATTTCAAAATCTGATATTTTGAAAATATTATCATTTTAATATTATAATGATATAGACTATTCAATTTTGATTTAAAATTGAAATAGAAGTGGGAATCATTTTAAAATGAATTTATAAATATTTTATAAATATGTTTTGAACGGAAATCGATGAAATGTATATTATTTATATATTGATGGCTTGAATAGAATGCGCGGCGCAGCGACCGTTCGCGAATTTCGACCATTAACTTCGAATCGATGTAACGGAAGATCCGACCGTCGGATTCTCCTAAAACCGGATCCAATGGGCTCGTATCGAAAAGATATTTCCAATGAATACAGGAGATTTGAAATCTAACAATTGGATTTTAAGCTATGTCCAAATTAGTTTTGGAAAAGGTCGCTATGGATGCAGTTCAGTGGCCATTATTGAAAACGAACTGTACGGGCGATATTAAAATTATTAAAAATACGGAAAATTTATGTAAATTCATAATAAGGGTTTTGGAAGGATTTTGGATGAAAAATTCCATATTTGAAAAGATAAAAATATAATTTTATCGAAATGAACTAGTTAATAATTAGAACAATAATCCAATTATTTTTTAGAAATAAATAAATTGGATTTGAAAATGGTTTTAAATTAACCAAAATTTTCCATAAATAAATTGGAATGGATTTGAAATGGAAATAATCTTCGAAATATTTCAATATTCGATTCCGTGATTACACGGATATTGTTGAGGAATTTGAAAGATACAGATATCGTTATTCCCAATGCGATATCCGTTGGTTTCAGAATTTGGTTTTGAATATAAGCCGATATAATTTCTATTCAGAGCCTTGTATTTAATATCAAATTGGATTTTGGGTTTGTCGTGAACGGTGTCTCAAATAACACTATTCTTAAACCCAGTTGAGAAAAGAATAAATCTTTAAATTAAGATTTAGTGAAGTTTTCCAATTAATTAATATTTAATTGGAATTGAATAAAAGAATTGGATTTTTGGGTTTATCGTGAACGATATTTTAAATAACATTGGTTCTTTAACCCAATTAACAGTGAAGAATACAATTTGGAATTTATAATCTTTTAATTAAGATTAATGGAATTTTCCAATGTAAAGATTTCCAATTTAATATATTAAATTGGAATTGAATGGAATTCGATTTGGTAATAATCGAGATGAGCTTCTGTAAAGGAAGACCATTACTATATATTGAATTTAAAAAGGCTTTGTCGTTATTCCATTTATATTATTAGTCTGATATGGTAATTTATATCAATTATACACTGTTATGATTTCCGTGTAGATCCCATTTTGATGGAAGATGATTTTGGGTTTATTGTGTTTTAAATGACATTGGTTTTTTAACCCAGTAAAGATAGGATTCATTTCCTAAATTTGAAAATCATTAAATAATGATTTTTGGATATTAAAACTAAGTGGAGTTTTAATGAATCTTTAATTAGAATGAAATGTTAATGTGGTAATTAAATTTTCCAAATTTGAGAAGTGTTCGAGAATGGAGTACCACCAGTTTTACTTCTGGCGATAGTTAAATCTTTAATTAGATTTGAACGTGAAATGGTAATTCAATTTATCAATAACACAGTGGTGTTAGATATGGAGTACTACCAGTTTTGCTCCATGGGATGAATAGGTTGGGAGGGGATAATAAAATGAATGATTACTTCGGTAAGGCGTTAATCCTGACTAGTTTGATAAACCTTAATTTGGTTTAAACTGTGAAAAGATACTATAAAATCTTTTAAAATGATTTCCAAAGAAAAGGATTAAACAGTGTGTTTAAAAGTGATAATCTTTGATAAGATTAATGAGAACCTTTCCAGAATAAAGAAATACGAATAAAAGAATATTCTGGATTGGAATGAGGCGTATGATGTGTTGTTATAGCACTTGATTATAAGATACGCGAGTTATTCGGAAAGACCAGGTTTAACCCATTCTGAATAATTATTACGACGACTAACAGTCGAAGAGATTGAAGATGGTGCAAGACCGACGATCTTCACATCGAATGGATGGGTTGCTACTGATGCCCTTGATTGGAGTAGCTACCTTGAAGGGGATACAGTGGTAGCTGTCCAGACGTATTTGTTGATTGTTCGAATATGCGAGGGCCTCTCTCTTGTATTGGATATATGGGATGAGGAATAAGGTGTTTTCGGCTTCGTTAGACCCAAAACGAACTTGCAAATGGATGGTGTGTCTGACATTATATTCTGTTATGTTGTATTCGTTGATCTCTGCTAAACATGTATCTTTTTTGTGACGGAGAATTTATTCTCTTGCTTAACACCCTTCTCTGAGACGTAAGAGCTTTGAGGTTATATATTGGTTGAGATCATTGTTATGGTATGGATTAACAGTGTGACATGTTAAGTTGCAGTGATCCAAGCTTTGTTGAAAAGCAGAGCTTGGTGGACGATGATCAAAGCATAGTTTTAATTAGCATAGCTTTGTGTAGCATTAATTCGCGAGCCTCACACATCGGTATGATGGTTAGATCGGTATACTTTTGAGAGGAGGATGGATTTGATCGACCGAGGAAGGCTGGGTGTGGTCGCTCCACACCTGGTAGGGATAGGGCATACCCCCCGATTCCCAGAAGGATA
>JASFAX010002107.1:0-47390 GCA_030737875.1 Allium sativum
TAGTTTGTCTACGAAAGGATGAGGTTCTGGTTAGCTTTTTATATTCGCTTGTGATTCCACGGGAAGGGTTGTCATTAGTGCCAATCGTACGAGAGTTTTCTGATGTATTTGATGAAGTCAGATGGTTGTCACCATAGCGAGAGTTTGATTTTCGGATTAATGTAGCAGATGGAGCCAAACCAATTGTTATGCCTCTTAAGAGGATGGCGCCTAAGTAACAAAAAGAGTTAGAGGTGCAAGTGAACGATCTTCTGAGTAAAGGATTCATTCGGAGAAGCGTATTTGAATGGGGTGCACCAGTTATATTTGCGAACAAGGATGATGGATCATTGTAATTGTGCATGGATTATTGAGAGTTGAATGGGATGACTAAGAAAAACAAGTACCATTACCGAGGATCAATGACTTGTTTGATCAGCTTCACGAAGCCAAGGTGTTTTCCCAAATGGATTTGGCGACGGGATTTCACCAATTAAGAGTGGCTAGGGATAGTTTGCCGAAGACTGCTTTTAGGGCACCATCTGGATTTTATGAGTGACTGGTAATTTTGTTTCTATTGATTAATGCACCAACATATTTTATGGATCTTATGAATCGAGTTTTCCGAGATCAGTTGAATAGGTTCGTATTTGTATTCGTGGATGACATATTGGTATACTCAAGGGATGAGGAAGAACATAAGACGCACTTGAGAATTGTTTTGGAAACCTTGCGAAAACATCAGTTGAAAGCTAAGTTTTCGGAATGTCACTTCTGGAAGGAACAAGTGAGGTTCTTGGTCATGTCATGTTAGGATTTGCGAAAACATCAGTTGAGAGCTAAGTTTTCGGAATGTCACTTCTGGAAGGAACAAGTGAGGTTCTTGGTCATGTCGTGTTAGGATAAGGAATAGCGGAGATCCCGCTAAGGTAGCAGCAATCCAAGATTGGGATCGACCCAAGAATGCGATGGATGTTAGAAGTTTCCTTGGTTTAGCTGGATATTATCGACGATTTATCAAGGATTTCTCGAAGATAGTTGTACCATTAACTGGATTAACCAAGAAGAATCAAGTCTTCGTGTGAGATGCGAAGTGTGAGCATGCCTTTGGAATTATGAAAGAGAGATTGACAAGTGCTCATGTGTTGACTATTCCAAATAGGAATGAAAATATGGTAGCATATACCGATGCATATAGCACGGGACTTGGAGCAATACTAATGCCGAGGGATAGAGTTACGGCTTATGCGAGTGGAAAATTGAAGCCGCACGAAAGGAATTACCCGACTCACGATTTGGCGTTAGCGGCGACAGTGTTTGCTCTAAAGGTTTGGAAGAATTACTCGTTGGGAGGTAGGTTCGAGTTGTTTACGGATCACAAGTCATTGAAGTATCTTTTCTTCCAAAAGGATTCGAGTCTTCGGCAGCAACGATGGTTAGATTTTTTGGCATCGTACGATTTTGGAATAGCCTATACTCCAGGAAAGGGTAACGCAGTGGCCGATGCGTTAAGTCGAAGATATGCGAGTTTGGGAGCCATGATCACGGAATCGAAACATCTCGAATATTTGGCCGAATTTGATTTTCGACCTCATTGTGTGTTGGAACCTGAGATTTTAGCTAGCTTATCGATTAAACGAACTCTTATCGAAAGGATTGGAGAAAGAAAAAGCAAGACGATAAGCTTAAGGAAATCGTTCGAAGGTTAAAACGAGAGTAGAATCAGAGGAGATTAAGAATTTCGAAGTTTATCGAGATAGTTAACTTCGTAAGAACGAACGGCTGCTTGTTCCTAACATAGATAGATTGAGAGATTAGGTTTCTGAGGGAATGTCGTCATTTTAGATTGACGATACATCCAGGAGGCAATAAGATGTATCGGGATATGAAGCGGGTTTACTATTGGGAAAGTATGAAACATGATGTCGGGAAATTTATCTCAAAGTGTATGAACTGTTAGTAAGTTAAAGCCGAGGAGAAGAAGACGAGTGGGTTGTTGCGGCCATTGGAGGTTCCTACGAGGAAGTGGGAGCAAGTGTTGATGAATTTTATTGATGGATTACCTAGGACAAGGACAAGAAACAATAATATTTGGGTTGTTGTGGATCGCTTGATTAAAAGCATAGGGTTTATTCTTGTCAGATCAACTAGGAAGACATCAAAGTTAGATGAGTTATGTCTTAACTTGATTCCATGAGATTTCGAAGGGCATAGTTAGCGATCGAGATCCATTATTCACTAGTGGATTCTAGAAGAGTTTGCAAAAAACGTTGGGAACCGAGCTATGTTTGAGTACAGCTTATCATCCCCAAACAGATGATCAGACCGAAAGAGTTAATCAAGTTTCGTAATATCATCTAAGAGCTTATGTGTTGGATTTTGGAGGATCGTGGGAAGATCATCCGCATTTAGTTAAGTTTGCTTATAGTAACAGTTATCAGTCGAGTATTGGGATGGCACCGTATGAGGCGTTGTATGGTAGATTGTGTAATTCTCCATCTTATTGGTTAGAAACTGGCGAGAAGTGGGTACTTGGGCCTGAGATGATAAGAGAAACTACAAATAATATTGAAGTCATTCAGCAACAAATGAAGGCAGCCCAAGATCATCAGAAAAGTTATGCCGATAATAGAAGAAAGGATTTGGAATTCTCGGTTGGAGATATGGTGTTTGTTAAGATTTCACCTATAAGGAATACCGTTCATTTTGGGAAGAGAGGAAAGTTAGCGCCAAGGTTTGTTGGGACGTTTCTGATTATCGAGCGTTTTGGAAAGGTTGCTTATAGATTGGACTTACCTGAGAAGATGACGAGTGTGCATAATGTTTTCCATATATCGTTTATGCGGAAGTTTGTGTACCACTCAAAGGTTATGGTATCTCCTGATCAGTTTGGAGATTTAGAGGTCGAGCTCGAAATTTCCATACCTCATAAGCCGTTTTACGTCATAGGGAATGACACGAAACAACTTAGGGTGAAGGTTGGTAAACCAGTCAAGGTATAATGGAGCGAGAACGATGACGATTACATGTGGGAAACAGAAGAGAGTATGAAGTTGATCCATCCAGAACTCTTTAAGTGGTATGTCTCATAGATCGTATCTTACTTATGCCATTGTGTCTTGTGCTATTAGAATTATGCATGCTAGGATAGGGTTTTGATTGCATGGATTGTTGAATGCCAGATTGGATGGTAGATAGGAAACTCGTGGACGGTTGGCATGTAGGAAGTTGTGTTTGCTTGGGATTTCGGGGGCGAAATTCCTAAAGGGGGGAGAATGTAACAACCCGTGTTTTACATATCGACTGATCATAAAATAATTATATTTTATTCCCTAGTGGTCAGATCATTCTTAGATTTTTTTTTGTATGTCATTCATAGGGATGCGAAGCATGTCCATTATTTTTAAGGAATTCAAATATGACCATACAGCCCTTGAGTTTATTGTTTGGGCCATAATTTAAGATAGAAATTGAAGCCAATTTTTTAGATCGGAATGATTGTTTACAATTCGGTAGAGTGGTCACATAAAGGATTTGGTTTAGCGGTTGGGAAGAACCGCTGTTTTACGTTTCAACTTGTGTTAGGCAGATTGGTTAGCAGCTAGTGGGCTGAACAACCAAGCCTAGTAGACCTATGACCAGCAGATATAAATAGGGGGCTTGTGGAGAGAATTAGGCTTACTCTCTCCATTCTAAGTTTTAGGTTGAGCGTTTTTGATTCTCTAGGTTCAGCCTAATAATATATTTCTCCACTTTCTTTAATCAACTTCATTGTAGAGTGCATTTAGAAGATAGATCATCATCAGGGAAGAGTAGATCATCTTCAAAGAGGATTAGATCACATCATATTGCATCAAATTCAAGAGGTTTCAGCGATGTCCAATCTGATCACATTGAATCTAAATCAAATCTAAAAACTGGTGAGTGATACATATCTCTCACATGGAAGCTACAGATTGCATGGGTAAATTATGGTCATATTCATCTGTTTCATGTTAAAATCACCTTAAATCTGATCATATATATTTAACTCAGACCTAGAAACCCTAGGAAACCTAATTTGATCATATTAACCGAATACCTGTTAGATTAATTATATATATTCATATGTTTAGATCCAAATCATGCAAGATCTCATGTTTGTGATATGTATACTATGCTTATGAATTATTCATGTTTGTATGATCATTGCTATATGGATTGATGCTTGTTTGATTAAATTGATTACATTGCTTGAGTTGTAAGCTTGTTTTCCGTAGAATCATAGAATTGAAGATCGGAGCAAATTAGAGGTTTAAAAGATCAGATTCGGAGAAAATTGGCAGAGGCGCTCTGGAAGGCAAGAGAATGGGGCATGAAAATTTTGGTGCCCATTTGCACTAAGTATGAGGGTCGGCACTGACCTATAGTGGAGGGTCATATGGTTCTGGTTTTAGATGGTGTGGCATCATCGTGATCTAGCGAGGCTACTGGAGAATTTTCAGACCATTCGGGGTTGATTTGTGATGGGTCGAAGGTTGATTTCTCAAGACATGAATAGACCGGAAAAAGCTTCATGAACGAATGTCATAATGATTAGAGAATAAGCCAGTGGAATGCACTCATGGTAACGATGGATCAGGATATTACACTTAGCCAAAACTGGCTAAGTGTGAGGGTCGGCACTGACCCACGGGGATGTCGAATGGGGAGTCGCGGCTTGGTGGGGATGATTGTGGTGACTTCCTGAGGTTGTTAGTGAAGTTTGGATTGAAACGGACTTCAGATGATCGATATGCAACTCGAAGATGAATGGTGCTTCGAATGAAAACTCAAGCAGGAGTGGTCCAAGCTAAGTTCATGCGATACTAGTTGTGGGATGGTATACGATACAGTGATGATGGGTTGACTCAGTAGGAATTGACTAGGGGCGATATTGGAATTAGTTTAAGAGGCAGCTTGACTAAGAAAGTGATGTCGTCAAGGAGAAATGCTCGACAAAATTGATGTTCCAAGGGATCGTTGGTTATCGTAGTGTTCTAGCGGACTCAATGCAGAGGTATCATGGGAACGCCCATAAGGATCAGGTAGGATCGAGTATCTTGGATCGCTCGGGTAGGGGCGGTCTAGTTGTCTCACGTAGGAGGCAAACATACAAGTCACGATGGAGTATGGCAGTTCAGCTAGAACTGGGGTTTTCCGTTAGCCCTTTTGACCGGTGAAATGCAAGTTCAATAACTGATGGATTCACGACTGTAGTCAGTGAGGGCTAGGACATTGGATGTTATGGATGCTATAGTTGATTTTTGTGTTTTATTCTTTGTTTTCACTGGGTACGCCATCACCGTAGGATGTTGAAAGAAGCGGGATTGGGGTTAGTGGATTCCTATTCCTAATGTGACATGTGATGAGTTGTGATTTGAAAGGTGTAATTAGTCCATCAAATCAAGCGTTTAATCCACCATTAATTAGGGTTTGGCAATCCTAATGGTTTCTTCAATTCTAATCTCCACAAACTTATATTCTCTATTGAATATTGGATCATTGTAATCAATCTCTTGTGCTCTTCTCATTTGGTGATATTAAAAGCCTCTCTCAAAGTGGATGTACACCAGCAAATTGCTAGTGGAACCACTATAAATCTTAGTGTGATTTATTTTTATCGTTCTATTATATTGCTTGTTTTGTGTTTGTGATCGAATATGAATTGTTTAAGGTTGGTTTGATCATAGATTGGTTGTTTGTACACAATCTAGTTCGATCTAACTTATTTTCCGCTACGTCAGGGATTGGATTGAGCAGTCTCAATCATTATTGTTTCCCCAACGTTTGGTATTAGGGTTGTTGTGTTGTTAGTTGGGACGACAACCCATAACTCCTACACTTTACAAAGGAAACAATGTGTTGAAAGACCTTTCAGGCAAATATGAACGATCATCAGGCTAGGATAACACACACGAAACATGTCATATAACTCACAACGTAGGGAAAATATAATAGAACATATACAACAAGAAAAAATAGTGAAGCATAATTGAGTAGAATCTTAAAATTTTCATATCATCATGAAAATATCCATACAAGACTGGATTACATCGGAGTCTGTACTATAAGCCTCACTATACGTTCACTCAGAGTAACATACATCAGCGGAAACAACATATATGTATAGTAGAAAATAATACGTCAACCTCCAACCTGTCGTCGCTGAACACATTGTCCTCATCTAGATCTACTACGTGTTACCTGTTACTTAGTCTGCCCATCCTCAACATGGATGAACAACTCATGGTAATAAGAGGAAACATAAATCCTTGAGTCAGATAACAGTATTAATGAGCGATAAAATAGCTATCTAATATCATCAATAAAATATATGAGAAATAGGCAGTTCAATCATTTGAACTTCCAACACATCAATAGAGAAGAACTCCCAAACCCATCTCCTCCACATCGTATGGTGATAGACTTCCCAGACCATTAGAGAAGAAACAAACCATAACATCCATAAGAACTAATTATCAAGCACAAACCACTCTAATCAAGTTCAGTACCCCCCCAAGCACAAACCCCAAAGGCAAAAACCAAAATCAGATAATCACCAAAGAAATATCTACCTTGATGTCAAATAATCCACACAAGACGATACAAACAAACAATAACATCCATGACTCTGGCTATCACTGTCTACCTTGCCTTGAATCCATCATTAATCGGGCCCATCTTACCATCCGTCAAGGGCTAGTGGTAACCCCAGTTCTAGCAAAACTCCATACGCCATCATAACTTGTATCTAGGCCCATCGTGATTGCTCAGCGTACTCGACTAGTCATCTAGTCTTTTGGGCATCCCTATTATAACCCTGCTTTGAGTCCACTAGAACCTTCGACTAACGACGATCCCCTTCGCACTTTAATACTCTAGTCTTCATCATTGATGACTTCATCCATAAGCTCAAGCGCCTCCTCGAGTAACCATTATAAACAAGCTCAAATCATCTTGAGTCGTCTTCACAACTTCATTGCATCATCACCCAATTAACGAATATTTAACTACGCTTTGAACATTTCGCCTGAATTCACGTCAAAGCTACAATGTTTGTTGAGTCTCATCTTCATAATGCTCGATCCAATGACTATCAAGATTCACAAATAGCCTTTGCAAATTATGCATGAAAACCTCACCAGAAATCAACATGATCCTTCTATGGATCGAAAGAGATTCGACAATGGATCGCACACTATCCATTGACGGATCGCACAAGATCTGATCAAAGGATCACACATGATCCATCAGTGGACCACACACCATCCATCATCGGGATGCTAACGAATCCACACCCTTGCACTCAATCAGATCGCTTGATTCTACTTTGCACGATAAATGATTTTCAGTTGATCCATCAGTGGATCGCTCTACTTATATTACGGGCGATCCATCGTGCTCTTGCGCATCGATCCACAGATTTCTCTGATCCATCACGTGCACATTGGGCTAATCCAGTGCTTTACCATGCGCTCTCTTTCCCGATCCACAATCCATTTCTTTTGCCACTGATCCGTCCCCTTTGCTAGATCTAACTATTTGTGGTTGATCCATCGTTTGCACACTTGCCCGATATAACTCTTTGTCGTATGCGCTCCAGGCTTTGGCCGATCCAAAGCATACGTGATCCACGCCATGCCATCTGCCCGATCACCTGTTTTCCCATGCGCGCCATGCTCCATCAATGCCCGATCCGTAGATTTCCAAGATCCAGGAAATCATGAGCCAAGTTTGATCACCAACACACACCGATCCATCCTTTTTACCGACCGATATATCACTCCATCGTTTTGTCAAATCGATCCACTATTTTGTCAAAACGATCAATGTAATCTAAGCAATCTACGACGAACATATACTCATACAATTCATCCAAATCGACCAACTTCATCCAAACGATGATTAGCACAAAATAATCACTAAACAAACTTTAGCACATCAATAATCATCATACAATCATATAAAATTCACCAAACCACGATAAAATGATAAACGAATCAATAATTGTGACACGACCCAAAATCCCCGGCCGGCCAAGACCGAACAAGAACGCAGATTGTTTGAGAACACGATGCATCAGAACACTAAACAAGAGAATATTTCATTGCCATTACAACAATATTACATCATAGTACAAGAATATCAGTGTACGAATAAATACACAGCAGAAAAATAAATATCATAAAATAAATTGCAACAATGCAACGGAAATAATGTATAAATACAATGCACAGCGGAAATACATCAACTAACACAACTGAAAGAAACACGCGGATACAAAGCTTTCCGGAGTATAGCTCTAGCCATAAACCAGGATCCTGTTAAATAAATATCTGCAAAACCAAAACTACTAGCTTCCGATGTGGAAAATATGGGCACCCAAAGTTCAGATGAAAACAATAAACTCCGAGTCTGTCATAGGACTGGTGTGAAAACAAAAAGTTGTTATTAAAACTTTACATTAAAAGGGTGCAAAATCATGGGACCACGCCATATGACACAGAACGGTTTTACTCCAAATGAATATCAATTTAAAATAAAACAACACAATGATTTTTGGAAAATGAAGCTATTATAAGACTCACATCCCATCACACAATGCATGGCAAGCTGGAGGATAGAGTTTTACCATATAATAGCCAAGGATGCCTGATACATTTTAAAATAAATATTTTTAGATATTATTATAAGTGCATAGTGCAGAAAACAACTTCAAATATAAATGTATCAATCATAGGCGACATAGTACCCCATCCTACTATGTCGCCGTATTCGTTTTCCATTAAAACCAAAAAGTCGTGTATTGTAAATTTTATTCCATTTATGATCCAAGGCAATGGATCTCTCCTCTTCGAATTTGGGCCATCTCTAGTGGGATGCCCAATATCACACATTTGCACGACCATGGATCGACAAGGCCGGTCAGTCACTACGTTGCTGATTATTTATGCCTAAATCATACGTTTTGCGGTCCTGTCGGACGTACAATCTGGTCAGTATGTCGACCATTTGGGCCTTTTATGACCATATCCGAGGCGCCTCACTATCCAACATCCACATAAGTATATATGTCTGGGCTCCATACCATGGCATTACTTCTAGATAAAAATAAACGCATATTCTCCCTGATGTCCCTCATCTCGTTTTTGACTCATACCGGGGAGTGAAACTAGCGAATTAACGTTATACACAAAGCGACATTATATTAAAGCCATGCTTTGATCATCATCCAGAAAGCTCTGCTTCTCAACAAAAGCTTTGATCTATGCATCTTAGCATACCACATTGTCAATTCATACCATACAAATGATGTCTACTAATATACAACCTCTGAGCTCATATATCTTAGAGAAGGGGGTTAAGCTAAGAGAATAAATTCTCTGCCACCAAACAATTATATATTTCACAAAGATCAATTAATATAGAACAAAATAAAATGTCAGACAGAAAATCCGTTTGCAAGTTCGTTCCGGGTCTGGACGAAACGGGAGGCACCTTATTCCTCGTCCCATATGTCCAATACAGGAGAGAGGCCCTCACATATCCGATCGATATCCAAGTACGTCTGAATGATCACAACTTATTACCTCATCTTGGGTGTACCGCCTAATCGAGACATCAGTAATAATCCCAATGATGTGAAGATATCCGTTCTTCAACCACCGCTTCAAATATTCGACTTTTAATCCTCGTAGCGGTTATTCAGAATGGGTTAAACCCGGTATTTCCGAATAACTCATGTATCTTTAAATTCAAATGATAAATAAAGATAACACACATCTCATTCCAATCCATAATATTCTTTATTCAAATATTCATTACCCTGGGAAAGGTTCCCATTAATTTTATCAAAGATTTAAATTATTTAAACATTTCTTTTTAAATCTTCCTTTAGATATCATTTCAAAAGATTTATTATATCTTTTCACAATCTAAACCAAATTAAGGTTCATACAACTAGTCAAGATTATCGAGTCTTAGAGAAGTAATTATTCATTTTATTATCCCAGTCGCAACCTATTTATCCCATGGTGGTACTCCATATTTAACACCCATAGTGTTATCGGTAAATTTAATTACCATGTAATGTTCAAATCTAATTAAAGATTTAACTATCGCATTGAGTAAACCTGGTTGTACTCCATCTCGAACACTTCTCAAATTCAGTAAATTAAATTACCTCATCTTTCATTTCAATCTAATTAAAGATTCATTAAAAATCTAATTTAGTTTTAATCTTCATAAATCACTATTAAATTATTATCCAACTTTTATGAAATAAATCCTGTCTTTAAGTGTTTTAAAGACCAAATGTCATTTAAAATACTGCTCATGATAAACCCAAAATTGACTTCCATTAGTAAGGAATCTTCATAGAAATCTGAACAATTTATAATCGATATAAATTTCTATATCAGACTAATACTATAAGTGGAATAACGACAAAGCCTTTCAAATTCCATAAATAGTAAACGCCTTCATAGAAGCTCATCCCGATTATTAGTAATCGAATTGTAATAACCCGTAACTTCCCCGTGAAGGAAAGCACGAATTGCTTTGAGAACAAACGAATCAGAACACAAAAAGAAGAACATTTCATTGTTTATTACAACAATTCCATCAGAATACAAGAATATGCAGAGTATGAATAAATATAACACATTTGACAAATATCAGAGATTACAATAAATTACATAGCAGCGGAAAACAATACAAACACAACTGAAAGTAACACACGGATACAGAGCTTTCCGAGCATCGTTCTAGTTGTAAATCAGGATCTTGTGAATATAAATCTGCAAAAACCCAACTACTAGCTGCCCGTGTCGAAAATGAGGGCATCTAGAGTTTAGGTTAAAACAATAAACTCCAAGTCAGTCATGTGACTGGTGTAAGAACTAAAATAGTTATTAATCTTTATTTTAAAATTAGGTAAATCAAGGGACCACGCCGTATAACATGGAATGGGTTTCCTCCCACGAATACCAGTGCATAAAACAAACAACGCAATGCTAAATAAAGAAAAATGAAGCTATTATAAGACCTAGTTCCCATCACATAATGCAACGCAAGCCGGAGGATAGGGTTTTTACCTTATAATAGCCAAAAATGCTTGGTACGTGAAATTTCATATTTTATTATTACTATAAGTGAAGAAAACAACTTCAATCATAATGTGTAAATCATAGACGGCACAAGTGACCCATACCACTATGTCGCTGTACTAAGCTCTACAAATAAAACCGAAAGTCACATATTGGAAATTGGATTCCATCATGAGTCGAGGCAAGGGGAAAGCTCCTCTCCGATTCGAGACACTCTAGCAAATGCCTCAGGACCACACACAACGATCCCTTGGAACCTCCAAGGTCGGTCCTCTCTTACTTTTGAGGATTAGTTATTCCTGAACACATGTTTCCCAGTCCTATAGGACCTATATATAATGGTCTGTACGTCGGCTCACATAGTGCCAGTTATCGACCATATATTCGAGGCACCTCCACTAGCTAGAAAGAAACGTCGTGCACTCCTTGGGTCCTTATCCCGTTTCTGACTCATACCGAGGTGTGAGGCTCGCGAATTCATGCTATACACAAAGCTATGCCACACAGGCCATGCTTTGATCATCAACCATAAGACTTTGCTTTTCAACAGAAGCCTTGATCATTTGCCACTTAGGCGTGCCACACAGGCAATTCACTCCATGCGACTGATGTCCATCAATATACAACCTTTGAGCTCGTGCGTCTCAGAGAAGGGCGTTAAGCAAAAGAATAAATTCCCCACCGCCAAACAGATGTATATTTAATAGAGATCAATCAACACAGAATAAAATCCAATGTCAGACACACAGTCCATTTACAAGTTCGTTCTGGGTCTGAATGAAACCGGAGGCACTTTCCTCGCATATCCATTGATCTCCAAGTACGTCTGGACGATCACCGACTGATTCCCTCCTCTTGGGTGTACATCCCAATCAAGATCATCAATAATCATCCAAACGATGTGAAGACTTCCGGTCTTCAACCACCGTCTTTATCTTCGACATATCGTCGAATCAGTTATTCAGAATGGGTATAAACCCGGCCTTTTCGAATAACCCGCGTATAAAATAAACACGTGTTACACAAACACAACATACGCCTCATTCCAATTCAGAATATTCTTTTATTCAAATTTTCACATTCTTAGGGAAAGGTTCCCATTAATTTTATCAAAGATAAATTCTTCTAAATTTATTCTTTAATCTTCCTTTGGATATCATTTCAAACTGCGTTAAGGTTTTACAAACTAGTCGGGATTAGCGAACCACACCGAAGTAAATATTTATTTTATTTCCCAATCTCAACCTACTCATCCCATGGAGCAAAACTGGTAATACTCCATATCTAACACCACGGTGTTATCGGTAAAATTAATTACCACTTCACGTTCAAATCTAATTAAAGATTTAACTATCGCCTTGGAGCAAAAATGGTGATACTCCATTCTTGATCGCTTTCCAAATTTGATAATTTACAATATCAATTCACATTTCAATCTAATTACAGATTCATTAAAACTCCACTTAGTTTTAATCTTCTCAAAAATCAATATCCTGCCTTTAACTGGGTTAAAGAACAATGTCACTTTAAAACACGATTCACGATAAACCCAAAATCACTTTCTATTATTAATCGGGTTAAAGAATAGGTGTTATTCAAAACACCGCTCACGATAAACCCCAAAAATCAATTCAAATTCAATTCCAATTAAATACCATTTAATTGTTACATTTTCACCAAATCTTAATTAAAAGATTTATTCTTTTCTAAACTGGGTTCAAGAACAGTGTTGTTTAAGACACCATTCACGACGAACCCAAAATCCCATTTGATATTAAATACAAGGCTCTGAATAGAAAATATATCGGCTTATATTCAATATCAAATTCTGAAACCAACAAATATCGTATTGGAAATAATGATATAAATATATCTTTCAAATTTCCACAACGATATATGTATAATCACGAAGTCCAACATCGAAATATTCCGAAGATAATTTCGATTCAAATCCGTTCCAATTCACGTATTGGAACTTCTGATTACTTTTAAAACCACTTTCGAATTCAATTTATTTATTTCAAAAATAAATTGATTTTATTTCTAGTTCAAAACTAGTTCATTTCGATAAAAATATATTTTTATCCTTTCAAATGTGGAATTTTTCATCCTAGTTCTTTCCAATTCATATATTATGATTTTACACAAACTATTAATATTTTTAATAATTTTATCAAGGCCGTACAGTCGGTTTTCAATAACGGCCACCGAACTGCAATTACAGCGACCTTTTTCCAATTTGATTTGGACATAACTCCAAATCCAACCGTTAGAATTCAAATTTCTAATATTTATTGGAATCTTTTCGATACGAACCCAATGGTTCTGGTTTCAGGAGAATCCGACGGTCGGTTCTCCCGCAACGTCAATTCGAAGTCAATGGTCGAAATTCACGAACTGCCAAGGCACGGCGCGTTCTATTCAGGCCATTATATATAATATATATATATATATATATATATATATATATATTTCATCGATTTCCTTTTAAAACGTATTTTGTAAATCATTTTAAATTCGTTTTCGAAACGATTTCGACTTCATATTCAATTTCGAATCAAAATTGAATATTCCACATCATCGACCAAGGCGAAAGCTCTCAGGCGGCCACTGCGAATGTTTTGTTTCTCACACCAGTCTAAAGGAAATATATAAAGCCGTGTTGATTAGAGATGCGCTATTTTGACGCGAATGATATTTATATATTTCCATTCAAAACACATTATTTTTAGTTCAAATCTCCTTAACAGTCATTATAATGGTAAACAACAAAACTTTGAAAAGAAATTGCTTTTAAAACATCTAAATATCCTGACCGAACTTCACTTTAAAAAGTTAATATTCATTTTTAATTTGAAAACTTCGAAATGCCAAAATTAGTTGAAAATTAATTCAAAATCTTTCGTTACTGTTACGAAAATTCATCAATATTTTTATAGCTTTGCATCCATCCAAAATCGGACGTCCAAATCAAACTTTAATTTTCATTGAATATTATATTACAAAAATATTCATTTTTATTCTGGATTGGAGTAACATTCAACCAATATCCATATAAACTCATTTATATGGATTTCATACATTCAACGATAATTGTAATTTACCATTGAATATTCAATTAACATCCAATGTGCACTTACATCCATATAAGCCTTAAATTATTATTTAACGCTTATATCGGTATGTCAATTAATCGATTAACATCCAATCTAAACACTTGGTATTAGTGTAAATCAAATATCATCACGATACCCATGTAGGGTTTTCAACCAATAAATAATCAATTTATAAATTATTTATTTATTCCAATCTAGATCATTTAAATAGGTGAACATAAAATGTCGTTCGACCTGTAAATGGATGTTTAATCAAATTTCAACTACCACAGATAATTTAACATCAATTTAACATGTTAATTATTTTAAAATCATAGTCAAATCATAACATAAACAATCAACAATTCATCCATCGGGTTTGCAAACAATTTGTGATGTGAGCTACCATATACCGTATACAGTTTTGTAATAATTAAACAGATAAAAATCAGCATAGACAATCAATATATTTTTATATATGATTATAATACCATAACAAAATAAATGAGTGGGAGAGTTCTCACTTTGATCGATTCGAAAATTGTTTAAATAACAATTTGTTTTAATCAAATTAAACTAGACATTTAATTTGATCAAAAATCTCAACAAGCTCTGTTTCTTTTCGAACTTGTTCCATTGTGTAGATCTCGTCGAGACAATTCCAACGCACCTAAGTTCGTCAAATTCTGTTTCCGTTTGGAGAAGACATGAATATTTAAACCTTTAATTATAGTAATAATTAAAAAATATTATTTACCTAATTAATTAACATAATTAGTTTTGTTAACCTTTCTTCCCCCCGTTAGCTCGTTCAGGCAACACACGAATGAACCCAAAACCCTCGTCGTCTCTCTCTCCTCATGCACCCTCATTCGAGCCACATTACACCGATCGAAGACCACCTTCGAGTTGTCATCCACCGTTGTGACCCTCTTAGCACTCGTACCCCTCCTTGCCTGAAATGACGTTTGAAACCTCTGAGTTTGAGCATGAAATTAGGAGAAGATAGATACACCACTAAATATGATCACAATTGTATATGATTAAAGAGCACGAATTCTCTTCCATTTTCGTTTTGGAATCATAATTTAATTCGGTGTATATTGAGAGGGATTAGGGATTAAAATTCGGGTGATAATGGCCATTTTTTCAATTTGTGGCAGCGGCCTGATGTTGAGTGAATTAGGGGTTGTGAAGAGTTTATATATAATATTATATTATATTTAATTCATTTGTTACCTGTTTAACACTTCGAACCACACTACTGTCACCTTTAGCCAAATATCACTATACCGGACACAACAGGATATGTTTCATAAGCTAATTCGATCATTTGGATTAGATTTTATCAAAATTAAAATATACATCAATATAACGTTCAATGTTGATTTTCAATGTATGTTTTAATTTACCACATCCACATACTGACTCCAAAAATTACGAAATTTTAAATCTAGATATGTTTTACAAATACGGTTCTAACAAAATTTATTTTGGGGAATTTGGAGACCATTTGGAAAATGGCCCTATAATTAGCTTTTGAATTAAATCTAAAATTCAACACGCATTTAAATTTATTACACTTACATACTAATTCCAATTGACTTGAAATTTTAAACATGATAATAATTTGACGTTTCAGATCCAACGAAATTAGTTTCATCAAAAATGAAGGTCAAGTGCAAAATGGCTATTTTTAAGGGCTATGTAATATTATTAAATTCCAAAATTATATGAATTAATAATAAACTAATAATTATTATCATATATATCCAAATAAAATATCAGATAGTTGTAAAATAAATATACTTGAGTTTTATAACTCAATATTACAATTTTCTAATCAAACAGTGTTCATTTTACAATTAAAAAAAATCTTTTATTTAATTTATTAAATCATTATAATTTATAAACTATTTCATAGCGACATTTGGAATTTTAATTTGAACATAACTTACAATTTATAATTTGAAATCTCAATTTCTTACATTCGTTAGAAAGATATAATTATATAGAATCTAACATTTCTTATTTTACTGAAATCCAACTTATATTGAATTATGTATATTCATTTAAAGTTCAAAACGTAATATTATGAACTACCGCGCCGTTACGAGCTCGTTTTAATTAAATTTAAATTGTACGTTCAAACTTCATTTTAAAGTGAATTCTAAGCCGTTTATTCTCAGAATGAATCGTTTAAAATATTTAATTTCCATTGAAATCAGTTATAAATAAATTTTAAATTGGTTCCAAAATTCAGGGTTGTTACAAATTGGATCTGAACTTGCATACACATATGATTTCAATGTTAACATATGAATTAACCGTTATAACTTGCTAGATTAGATCCTATGGTGCGATCTGAATTAAAAATGTACTTACATCGATTAGATCTAGGTGAAAACAACTTGTATGGATTAAAATAAGGTCAAACAAACCCATATACTCGATTGAATCCATGTGAGATATGCTTATCACTCACCAAATGCACAAAATAGATTCAAATCAACAAAATCTCTAATTTGGACAGTAAAGGACGACCTCCGAATCAACTCAATTGATGTGATATACCCTTCTTCGATGTTGTTCTTCGATCCTAGATCTCAAATCTATGAATGGAAATGAAGTGGAGGTGTATTTGGTTGAGTCGGAGAATCACATGCACCCAACCAAATGAGAAATGAAGATACTAAACAATTTTGTTTACCCTTACCCTCCTATTTATAGCCAACAACTCCTAGCCTTATTGGGCCTCAATAATCTGCCCATTAATGACTAATTAGTCTGTTTAGAAAACTATCAACACTAAAATAGCGATTCCTACCAAATTGCTCAGTCAAATCTTTAATGTGACCACTCTTTTAAAACACCATTTCCGATCCAATGAAATTGATTCCATCTCTGATTCGATCCCAATCAAAAGTTATTCCCTAATCAAAAACAACAAGGGGAAAATGATCACAAACAAAAACGGTAAAATTCATGGACATGTCCCACATCCCCATGAACAACATATTAAAAGATGAGAATGATCCAACCCTTAGGGAATTAAATAGAAATATTTTACGATACTTCGATACGTAAAATGCGGGTCGTTACATTAGGTGGTTGTAGAAATGCCGGGATCATATTCAAATAGTCCCTCGGTGGTTGGCTCAGGTGAAATAGCGTTGTATGTATGTGGATCGTATGCGGCATCGAGACCACAATTGATTATAGACAAGTGGAATGGCGATAATGATTTTTAAAAGTGACAATGGAAGATGAAAGCGGTTCTAAGGAGGAATATGGTCCACCGGATAGTGTTTGATACACATTTCTTACCGACATACATCTTAGATGTTTGGAGAGATGAAATGGAAGAGTGGGAATTTACTAAACTTCAACTTAATATGGGAGAGAATGTTATCTCTGAAATTAGTGGTGAGACGACAGCTAAGGGTATTTGGGAGAAGTTGGCGGAGTTATATATGAAGAAGTCACTCACTAATTGTTTGATCTTGTTACAAACGTTTTTCACCAATAAGACGAAACAAGGAACTTCATTGAAGGCACGTTTGAATATGTTTGATGATTGGCTAATGATGATGAAGGTGGTAGATTCGAAGATTAAGGAGGAGAAAAAGGAAATAATATTGTTGTGTTCATTTGCCAGACCGCTATATGGGTTTTTCAAATAGTTTTATCTATATTTGGGATACATAGACATTGGATGATGTCAAGATGGGTCTTCTTAATAAGGAATTAAGAGATCAAATGAAGGAGTTGAGTGTGTTAAGTAGTAGTGCTAGTAATTGTCAAGGTTTTTTTTTTGTGGAAAAGGAGAAATATGTGAAGAAGAAGAAGTAGGGGTTCCAAATCTAAGAACTCCAGTTGGAGATGGGAGTCGAAGGAAAGGAAAGGCAAGTGTTATATTTGTAAGAGGCCCGACATTTGATTGAATGAGTGTCCAGACAAGGAGAAAGCAAAGAAGCAAGCAACTTCTTCATCCATAGCGGTGGAGAGAGGTATCAATGAAGGAGACATGGATGTTTTGATGGCAGTTGCATCAGATATTTCAGGTAGCAATTGGGTGCTTCATCCATAGGTAATGGTGCTATGTGTAAGTTGGAAGACAATGATTCCATGCAAATTAAGATGTATAACGGAGTGGTTCATGCTTTCACCAATGTGCACTATGTTCTGGGACTTCGGAAGTTTCTTATCTCATTGGGGCAACTGAATTCTTTAGGATGCAAGGTCACTATTGAGAGTGGTAGCTTGAAGGTTTTGAAGTGGGCACTTGTGGTTATGAATGGTGTTAGAGCTACTGGTATTTATTTGCTTGAAGGAATGATCGTTGATGGTAAAACTTGCATAGGCGTTGATAGTGTTTGTGGCTTGGATGCGACAAGCTTATTGCATTTGAGATTGGGTCATATCTCAAAGAAGAGTTTTGATATTCTTCGGAAAAGGGAGATAATTGGTGGAAAAAATTTCAATAAGTTGGAATTTTTCAAAGAGGATGCCATAGGAAAGCAAAATAATTTGACATCCGATGAAGGAAAACATAATTTAGGAGGAATTCTTGAGTATGTGCACACCGATGTCAGGGGGCCAACACCGGTAGCTTTTCTGGAAGGAGCAGTGTATTATATTTCCTTCATATATGACTTTTCTCATAAAGTTTGGGTGTATGTAATGAAGGCCAAGTCAGAGGCATTTATAAGTTCAAGAATGGAGGGATCTTGTTGAGAATGAGAGTGGTAGGTCTTTAAAGGTTCTTAGGTCCGACAACGGCGGAGAGTAGGTTTCCAGAGAGTTTTTGGATTATTGCAAGCATCATGGTATTCAGAGGCATTTTACTACACCGGGAAACCAGTAATCAAATGGGGTTGCAGAGAGGATGAACCGTTCTCTACTTGAGGGAGCTCGATGCTTTAGATTGACATCGGGTTTGTTTAAAGGATCGCCTCGACAATGGTACAATAGCTTGCAAGAGGTTCGATAGTGATTTCTTTAGCTTGCATACCAAGTTTGACTTGCCTTCTACCATTAGCCCTTCCGGCTTCTCCATGCAGATGTCTTCATTCAAGTCACCATGCAAGAAGGCGGTTTTCACATCAAGTTGATCCAACTCCAAGTCGTGAATAACAAATATAGCAAGTAATATCGTGATAGAAGTATGGCGTATAACCGATGTGAATATCTCATCATACTCCTTTCCCTTCCTTTGTGCAAACCTCTTAGCCACTAGCCCAACTTTGTATCTTCCATCATCCTTCACCGTGTATATCCATTTGCACCCAGTTGTCTGGTTTCCTTTAGGAAGTGGAACTAACTACCAAGTTAGGTTCTTCATCAACGAGTACATCTCTTCCTCCATGACACAAATCCATTTCGAGTTATCTCTCGATTTCACGATGTCATCAAGGTTCGTCGGTTCATCTGGACTACATGAAGTGCGTAGTCCAACCTATCATAAACGCTTATGTAGTCCCAATCACCGTACTTCTCGGATGGTTTTATAGCACGACAACCCACCCGAGTAGCAATACCATCACCCGGTCTTCCTTCAGCTCCACCTTTAACTGAATCTTCTCTAGAATCGTGCACATCACCAACACTACTAGAGGAACCCTGTGGACAATGTGATGTTCCATAATCTGCTTCTTTCCCACAAGCATCTCCAACAACACTACTCTCTATTTTCCTTGGAAAAAATATGGTAATGACCTCCATCTCCTTTGATTCACTATGAACCAAATCCAAAACGTCCGATGATCTATGATTCTCCTTGAACATATATGACTCATCAAAAGTAACATGACCAAATAATCTAACCATCTTCGTCTATGGAATCTAAATCTTATAGCCTTTCACTCCGTCCTTATAACCAAGCAAAATCCCCTTAAATGCTCTAGGCTCAGGCTTATCATCCAGATCATGCACATGCACGAGACTTCCAAACACACAAAGACAACTCAAGTCAATGCACTTTCCCTTCCATACTTCCTCCAGATTTTTTTACCAGTAGTCGAGCATGGACTTTAATTCACAATATGTACCCTGGTTAACAATGCTTCGGCCCAAAATCCTTTAAACAAACCCGATGTCAATCTAAAGCATCGAGCTCCCTCAAGTAGAGAACGGTTCATCCTCTCTGCAACCCCATTTGATTACTGGTTTCCCGGTGTAGTAAAATGCCTCTGAATACCATGATGCTTGAAATAATCCAAAAACTCTCTGGAAACCTACTCTCCGCCGTTGTCGGACCTAAGAACCTTTAAAGACCTACCACTCTCATTCTCAACAAGATCCCTCCATTCTTGAACTTATAAATGCCTCTGACTTGGCCTTCATTACATACACCCAAACTTTATGAGAAAATTCATATATGAAGGAAATATAATACACTGCTCCTTCCAGAAAAGCTACCGGTGTTGGCCCCCTGACATCGGTGTGCACATACTCAAGAATTCCTCCTAAATTATGTTTTCCTTCATCGGATGTCAATTTATTTTGCTTTCCTATGGCATCCTCTTTGAAAAATTCCAACTTATTGAAATTTTTTCCACCAATTATCTCCCTTTTCCGAAGAATATCAAAACTCTTCTTTGAGATATGACCCAATCTCAAATGCAATAAGCTTGTCGCATCCAAGCCACAAACACTATCAACGCCTATGCAAGTTTTACCATCAACGATCATTCCTTCAAGCAAATAAATACCAGTAGCTCTAACACCATTCATAACCACAAGTGCCCACTTCAAAACCTTCAAGCTACCACTCTCAATAGTGACCTTGCATCCTAAAGAATTCAGTTGCCCCAATGAGATAAGAAACTTCCGAAGTCCCAGAACATAGTGCACATTGGTGAAAGCATGAACCACTCCGTTATACATCTTAATTTGCATGGAATCATTGTCTTCCAACTTACACATAGCACCATTACCTATGGATGAAGCACCCAATTGCTACCTGAAATATCTGATGCAACTGCCATCAAAACATCCATGTCTCCTTCATTGATACCTCTCTCCACCGCTATGGATGAAGAAGTTGCTTGCTTCTTTGCTTTCTCCTTGTCTGGACACTCATTCAATCAAATGTCGGGCCTCTTACAAATATAACACTTGCCTTTCCTTTCCTTCGACTCCCATCTCCAACTGGAGTTCTTAGATTTGGAACCCCTACTTCTTCTTCTTCACATATTTCTCCTTTTCCACAAAAAAAAAACCTTGACAATTACTAGCACTACTACTTAACACACTCAACTCCTTCATTTGATCTCTTAATTCCTTATTAAGAAGACCCATCTTGACATCATCCAATGTCTATGTATCCCAAATATAGATAAAACTATTTGAAAAACCCATATAGCGGTCTGGCAAATGAACACAACAATATTATTTCCTTTTTCTCCTCCTTAATCTTCGAATCTACCACCTTCATCATCATTAGCCAATCATCAAACATATTCAAACGTGCCTTCAATGAAGTTCCTTGTTTCGTCTTATTGGTGAAAAACGTTTGTAACAAGATCAAACAATTAGTGAGTGACTTCTTCATATATAACTCCGCCAACTTCTCCCAAATACCCTTAGCTGTCGTCTCACCACTAATTTCAGAGATAACATTCTCTCCCATATTAAGTTGAAGTTTAGTAAATTCCCACTCTTCCATTTCATCTCTCCAAACATCTAAGATGTATGTCGGTAAGAAATGTGTATCAAACACTATCCGGTGGACCATATTCCTCCTTAGAACCGCTTTCATCTTCCATTGTCACTTTTAAAAATCATTATCGCCATTCCACTTGTCTATAATCAATTGTGGTCTCGATGCCGCATACGATCCACATACATACAACGCTATTTCACCAAAGCCAACCACCGAGGGACTATTTGAATATGATCCCGGCATTTCTACAACCACCTAATGTAACGACCCGCATTTTACGTATCGAAGTATCGTAAAATATTTCTATTTAATTCCCCAAGGGTTGGATCATTCTCATCTTTTAATATGTTGTTCATGGGGATGTGGGACATGTCCATGAATTTTACCGTTTTTGTTTGTGATCATTTTCCCCTTGTTGTTTTTGATTAGGGAATAACTTTTGATTGGGATCGAATCAGAGATGGAATCAATTTCATTGGATCGGAAATGGTGTTTTTAAAAGAGTGGTCACATTAAAGATTTGACTGAGCAATTTGGTAGGAATCGCTATTTTAGTGTTGATAGTTTTCTAAACAGACTAATTAGTCATTAATGGGCAGATTATTGAGGCCCAATAAGGCTAGGAGTTGTTGGCTATAAATAGGAGGGTAAGGGTAAACAAAATTGTTTAGTATCTTCATTTCTCATTTGGTTGGGTGCATGTGATTCTCCGACTCAACCAAATACACCTCCACTTCATTTCCATTCATAGATTTGAGATCTAGTATCGAAGAACAACATTGAAGAAGGGTATATCACATCAATTGAGTTGATTCGGAGGTCGTCCTTTACTGTCCAAATTAGAGATTTTGTTGATTTGAATCTATTTTGTGCATTTGGTGAGTGATAAGCATATCTCACATGGATTCAATCGAGTATATGGGTTTGTTTGACCTTATTTTCATCCATACAAGTTGTTTTCACCTAGATCTAATCGATGTAAGTACATTTTTAATTCAGATCGCACCATAGGATCTAATCTAGCAAGTTATAACGGTTAATTCATATGTTAACATTGAAATCATATGTGTATGCAAGTTCAGATCCAATTTGTAACAACCCTGAATTTTGGAACCAATTTAAAATTTATTTATAACTGATTTCAATGGAAATTAAATATTTTAAACGATTCATTCTGAGAATAAACGGCTTAGAATTCACTTTAAAATGAAGTTTGAACGTACAATTTAAATTTAATTAAAACGAGTTCGTAACGGCGCGGTAGTTCATAATATTACGTTTTGAACTTTAAATGAATATACATAATTCAATATAAGTTGGATTTCAGTAAAATAAGAAATGTTAGATTCTATATAATTATATCTTTCTAACGAATGTAAGAAATTGAGATTTCAAATTATAAATTGTAAGTTATGTTCAAATTAAAATTCCAAATGTCGCTATGAAATAGTTTATAAATTATAATGATTTAATAAATTAAATAAAAGATTTTTTTTAATTGTAAAATGAACACTGTTTGATTAGAAAATTGTAATATTGAGTTATAAAACTCAAGTATATTTATTTTACAACTATTTGATATTTTATTTGGATATATATGATAATAATTATTTGTTTATTATTAATTCATATAATTTTGGAATTTAATAATATTACTTGATGTGAAAACAATCGCCTCGACAATGGTACAAGAGGTTCGATCATTTCATGCTTGAAAGTGGCTTCCATCGAAGCATCAAGGATGCTTGTATATATTTCAAGAGGTTGGGAAATGATTCTTGGGTGTATTTGCTCTTGTACGTGGACAATATCCTCATAGCTTCAAAAGACGAGTAGGAAATCAACTAGTTAAAAGTGAGATTGAAAGTGGAATTCAAAATGAAATACCTTGGTGAAGCTAAGTAGATATTGGGAATGGAAATTGAAAGGGACAGAAAACGTTTTGAGTTGAAATTGACTCAAAATGAGTATATAAAGAAAGTGCTTTGCTGGTTTAGCATGGAGAATGCAAAGGCGTCGAATACACCTTTACCTATGCATGTGAAGCTTTCGAGTCAAGAACCGTCTATCGAGGAGAAAGACAAGGGTTATATGGAAACGGTGTCATATGCAAGTGCGGTTGGTAGTCTGATGTACACCATTGTGTGTATGTGACCTAATATTGCAAATGTCGTCGGGGCGGTTAGTGAATATATGGCTAATCCGGGAAAATCGAATTGGGAAGCGGTCAAGCTTATTTTGAGATACTTGAAAGGTACAGTTCTCATGGACTTGTCTTTGGAGGTAGTAAGGAAAAGAGTTGCAAATTGGTTAGTTATTGCGATTCAGACTACATTGGTGATAGGGATAAGAGAAACTCAACTTCTGGATATGTCTTTACACTTGGTGGAAGGACGATAAGTTGAAGATCAAGATTGCAAACCGTAATTGTTATATCCACTACGGAGGCGGAGTTGATAGTCGTGATGGAGGAGGCAAAGGAGGCACTCTATTTGAAGCGTTTGTTATGTGACTTGGGGTTTGAGCACGATAGCATTAATATTCTTTGTGATAGCCAAAGTGCTGTCTAGTTGGTGGAGAACTTGGCGTTTAGCTCACGGACTAAGCACATAGAAGTGAGAGTTTTGGTAGCCATGGATGAAGATAAGCAAATATATCTTCGAAAAGTTCACACAGATGACATTGTGGTGGATATGTTCACTAAGACATAGCCGGTTAGGAAGTTCGATAATTTCTCAAACTTGATTCCCTTGGAAAAGTGCTAGGTGCCACTAGGTGGCACGAGTGAGAGAGGGGCTAGGTTTTGATGGGGAAGAGCGGTTGTGAAAATTGAAATTATATATTCTTATAAGTACTAGTTGACACTCCTAAGTACTTTAGTCTTTGGTCGAGAAGGTTTTGGAATTGAGTGCTTTTAACACTTTATTGCGGGTGAGGGCTTTGCGTGAACTCGTTGATGATATGAAATGAGGGTTGGCTTTGTCGGAAACCATTAAGAAAGCATTCAAGCTTGGATAAAGGTAGAAGTGGTGATAGTTGGAGTAATCGATTGAAGATGATGGTATGGTACCATTCGTGTAGGAAAAGGTCTTTCGCAAATTGGAGCTCGTATGTCGAAGATATGGCAAAGAAGGCATGAAGGATTTGGGTTGAGAGCAGTTTCAGACGTCTGAAATCAGCCAGGGTATATCCCGAATTGCCATTTAGACGTCTAAGAAGCCATTCAGACATCTGGGAAAGAATCCAGATATATGAAACGAGCCAGAGTGCAAACCTGAATGTTATTTCAAGTGTCTGAAATAAATTTAAAATGTCTGAAATGGGTCTAGGCTGCTTTTCGAGCTAGAAAAGAAGGTGATGATTTATGGATTAGCAAGGGGGGTTGTGGACATTTTCCTGAGGTTCCTACAAAAATATTTAAGCTATTCTTTCTCATATTTTAAAGGTGTGATTAGTTCATCAAATCAAGGTTTAGTCCTCCATTAATTAGGGTTTGGCAATCCTACGGGTTTCTTCAATTCTAATCTCCATAGACTTATATTCTCTATTGAATATTGGATCATTGTAATCAATCTCTTGTACTCTTCTAATTTGGTGATAATAAAAGCCCTCTCTCAAAGTGGATGTAAACTGGAAAATTGCTAGTGGAACCACTATAAATCCTTGTGTGATTTATTTTATTGTTATTGTTCTATTATGTTGTTTGTTTTGTGTTTGTGATAGGATTTGAATCGTTTGAGGCTGGTTTGATCATAGATTGGTTGTTTGTGCACTATCTAGCATGATCTATCTTGTTTTCCACTACATTAGGGATTGGATTGAGTAGTCTTAATCGGTGTTGTTCACCCAACAAATATATCATAATTCATGTTCATTATTTGCATTAGTAAAGAAACTAGTTCATATTGAATGGTTAATTAAATAGGAAATGGAATGCATACTAAAAGACAAACATAAAGCAAGTCTAAACATCAACATAAACCATAAATTCTACTCTTAATCATCATTTCCAACTCTCCATTCATCAGTATTTCCATCTTCATTCCTAACATCCGTTTCATCAAGTTCATCATCAGTAAAGTAAGCATAGTTGGATTCTTCCTCATCATCTCCTTTGACTAATATCGCCTTTCCCTTTCCTTTTCCCTTTAATCACTACCTTTATATTGAGTGTTCTTTGAACCTAATTAATAGTATATACAATAAATAATTTCTTAAAACAAATTTGTAGACTTAATTTGTAACGACCCAAGGATTTCAACCCTGAAAATCAACACAAAACACAACGTCAATTATTCTAGCATCGAAAATACTAGATCATTAATAGAAAGAAGTTAGAGGGTGAGAAATGTAAAGAAAGAAAGTTAGAATAGAAGAATAAGTAGAAGAAGAAGAACATAACAGAACAGAATAAACACGAATCTCACAGCGAACGAATAGAATATACTATATAACAACTTTAGAAATACAAAACTATAACTTGTAATATACCATTATCAGAGTATACATATAACAACACCGCGGAAATAAATATATATATATATATCTAATGTTGAAGCCTCCTGCTCCAAGCTCTTCCAAGTATATCTGTAAAATATCGACTACTTAACTGCCTGTACAAATTTGGGCATCCAAGAGTTTAGGGTAAAAACAAAATAAATTCTGAGTCAGTCATGGGACTGGTGTGACTAAACTCCAACCATTTGGTTTAACATTTAAAAATCCTTTCAAAGAAAGGATAATCGTAAGACCGATCCATACACAGACACACATATGGTATTTACCTTACGATAACCCAAAATATTCTTTCGAAACAATATTATTCTGATATTATAATAGTGTCTATATACAACTAAATAACAATATAGCTTAACGCTTGCATCTCACGTTCTACATACATAGTATACAATCAAAACTGCAGACTCTTATTGGAGAATGGATTTCCCACTGTGACAAGGTATGGGACCACCTTCCAATCAGTGTACTCTAGAGAGGATACGCTGGTGTTCAACAAGAACATCTTGCAACTCACTTACACATGAGCGATCATTCATTTCGCTTGATTGTTCCAAATATATTGTCACCTTATGGTTGGTATACCAACATGACCATTCCAGGAAGATACAGAAGTGAAAGAAGAACAAAAATAAATATTCTATAGATGGTAACAATATATCCTAATTGGGAGAGATCCACTTAGCCATGATGCCTGCCCGATTTTTTTCATTTCCCGGTTGATGAGGCTTGAGGTCATATCGTATCTTTTGGAACATCTAGCCACCATTCACTTTGAATGCCACATCGTCAGACCCGCCAAATCACAAATTGATGTCCCAAAAAATACCTCGGGTATAAAGCTGAGAGAAACGAATTTCTCTACTACAAAACACAAATATGTTTGAAGAGGTTAACTTACGAGATTTATTAGATATACTCTATCAGGCATTCGTCCATACAAGTTGTCCTAGGACAGGACAAACCAAAGGCACTATTCTATAAATCCATCTTAGGCAATTTCTACCTAGGATCGCCCAAACATTCCTTGCATAAATTATTTCTTCAATTATCTTTATCGTATTTGATTAGCCACGCTAATGCCCACACAGACTGGTTTTTAGATAATAAATATAATCCCAGTCTCTTCGTATTGACAACAGAAAAATGGTCATGTTTTGACAGTCAGTTATTTAACTATCAAAGGAAAACATCCATACAAACAACGATCTTATTTCCAAATGGAAATTATATCGATCAATCATCAATCAATACTGAACTCCTTTAAATAAGTTTATCAATAATTATTTCATTCCCAATTTCCTTTCAGTATCTTTGCCCAAACATTTGTCCAACTCGTTTAGCCTCGCACGATTCCTGGAAAAGGTTTCCACCTATTTTAAACTATTTATTTTCTATAGTTAGAAAATATATGTTATTTAACATTGGAAAAAATTCCCATTTCTATTCACGGATCACTAACCTTCTACCTCCATTAGTCTCTCTAACCGTAAACTAGTAAGAGAACAACTCCCGAAGTATCAACCTCGAAGGCCGAAACCAACATCAGATCAACACTCAAAAAGCCGTTCAACTTAACTAGTCTCCAATCGGTTTCTAATTTCCTTAAATCCATTCGTAACTTCTTATTAACAAAAATCGTTTCATTCTCTATACTTAGAAAACACCTCTAGTTATAAATTAAAAAAATTCCAAAATCCATTTATATAGATTTTAACGATAGCATTATAATACCTGCTTCCAAAATATTTAAATTTAAAATATAACTTTGATTCTTTATTTAAAATAAATAAATATTATTTAATTAATTAAATAAATTTTAATTAAAAACGGAATGTAAATGGTACCATTCTGAATTCGGTATAACCTAATTTCAGAGTATAACTCTCTTTCGAATAATCTCTATTCGATTAACGTTCCGAACGTCGGAATAAATTCACCGTTTCAGGTCAACTCAATTTCTAAATTAATTTATCACTTCAAATATTTACCAATTTCCTTTATAACCATTCAAATTTGAAAAACGTTTGCATTTAAATCATTATTCATTTTAAAACGTGAATATTATTCCTTTACAGAAATCTGGACTCGTTATATCAATAAAATCTTGATTATTATTTATAAATACCTTTATAATTTCACCTTCTATTTATCGAGTTATTTTATAAATTCATATTCATATTTGCTTCATAAATTTCATTAGAAGCAACCTCCTTATCAATTATACATTAAGTTTATAACTTAAACCTCGACTTCATATCCGATTATAAATTACTTGTTTCGAACAAAGTATTAACTATCTTGTCAAATTATGAACTGTATAATATATAATTTCAAAAAAATGAATAAATTTAATAACATTTAACATCGTCGAGTTCTAATTACAAATCCTTATGGTTTTTATTTAGTTCTATTCACATTTTGAACATCGAAATAAATTTCATCGTTTTCTTTTGAAAAACGATTTTTCATTTTCCTTTATAATATTCATTCTTGAATTTACATTCCCAAATTATATTATAGTAATTATTTCATCCCATTTCTATATATCATTTATAAACCAAACTCCATGTTTTAATATAGTTAAAAACAAGTTATTTTATTCTTGTCCATTCGAAAATTAATTCTATCAAAAAAATAGATTTTTCCTTTTCAAAACTCAAATTCTTTTCCAATATACTTTTACGGTATTTAAATACCAATTATTTCAGGGTCAGTGATATTCAAACACCCCACACACAATAATCAACCACATATTATTTATTACATCATATAAAAAATATATGAAAAACAACAATATAATTGTTGAGGAATTCAGTTGGATCCCTCCAACCTGTTTCTCTGCATCCACAATCAACATAAATAACATCAATTTCCTGTCAATACGAGATATTATATAAATAAGATCAATATTTAACCAACATTATGTATATAACTATACCTATAATTTCAACTAATTTATAAGCAATTCATCTAAACAACCATCACACAACATTCAATCATTATTTATCACTTCTAAAATATGTTTATAAAATTATAAAACTGAAAAATAGTTAGTGAGTTACTCACCTTGGTCATTAATCATTGAAAAACGATTGACGTCATTTGATTTAACCAGACATTTTATTTTGCCTAAATTGTAACATGCTCCAAATCTCTCCCAACCAACTCCAATACGTAGCCTACGATCATATGATCATAACGGATCCTATTTCGTTAAATTTCAAAAACGTATGAACAATATATTTAGTTTACAACCTATATATTGTTAAATATTTAATTTAACTAAATATAAAATTTGGGCTTTACCCTTTTCATATCAGCCCACGAAAAACATGACCCGCCTGTGAACAGTCTCTTCCACCTCCATATTAAAAAATCCAATTCCGCAAGCTTCTTTTAAACGCTAATTCACCACGTCCCCTTTCTTTTCAACCCTTTTTGTTTTTTATTTTATTTTACTGGGCCTTACTGTTTAGAGGTCGGCTCACCATCCCACTTTACATCCGCATGCATAGTACACACTCCTGCTAAACTCCTTCCCGCAACAAAAAGTCGTTCTCCAGTGCATAAATATTTACCATTTCCAAAATTTTCGAGCTCCCATACTACCCTTACACTCAATGAAAATCCACGAAACTAGGTCGTTGAACTCCTCTTCGAGAGTACTTCACCGCCATTACCATACCCCCAACTCGTTGCCATTACCATACCCCCCAACTCGTCGCCACGCAATACAAGGCGTCATTCAACCGTGAGCTACTGCTCCAGAAAAAGAATG
The DNA here is from genome assembly GCA_030737875.1 of Allium sativum. NCBI lineage: Eukaryota > Viridiplantae > Streptophyta > Magnoliopsida > Asparagales > Amaryllidaceae > Allium > Allium sativum. The sequence goes on from JASFAX010002107.1 coordinate 30,166, forward strand.
ACATTTTTTTATTAGATCCTAATAAAACTTAAGACCAATGCCATTCGATGCCACGAAGCCGACTACGCTCTCCAATTTGGCGCCTCAATCTCCATGTAAGATCAACTCGAGGCTATGGCACCTCAAAATGATCAAACTGGAAAGTCACGATAACTAACCATACAAATATTATATTGAAGAGAATTCTTTAGGCATTTCGCATATATAAATATTGAATTTTTATGTGGTGAAATGAGATTGGAAACATTTTTGGAGTGCTATGAAATGGGTTCGACATCGGCTAAAATTTCCGAAAGGAGTAAAATAATGGCACCGTGTTTTATACTCTTTTCGAAGTGTCGGTGCCAAGTAATAGGTCAATGTAATGTAGGTAGGTTATCATAGGATTCCATACTAAAGCAAAAAGCTTTAGAACCCTAAGCCTGCATATCTACTCTCTGCGTGATGTTTTAGGTAGCATGTATAAGTTAGTACCTTCTTTTTTTATATATTTTTTCTCTTCGATTACCATGAAGAAGAAGTTGACTTGGCCTCTCTGAAGGAGGAAAAGGCACAAGTAGAAGATGCATGTGTATTTTAAATCCTTCGACTTGAAGTATTATAGGTCTATAACTTAGATTCTAGGTTCTGCGTGGAAACCACTGTTCAGTTTAAGGTATAGAGTGGCATGGAATTTTCACTTCATAGGATAACTGGGCACAATAATTTCTTTGTTTAGGGAGGAAGCAACGTGGTACGGGGATAACATGATTTTAGGTTAGGGTTAAGTCGGCTGAAAGATGTTTTTCTAATAAGTTTATAAAAAGGATTTATGGACTCCATTGCGTAAAATTTACGTTTGGTTACGAACGGCTATCGACAAAAATAAAAATGTCGTTGAGACAAGTAATGTGCCACGATCTCGAAAATATAATAAAATAGACTAGTTAATTTATTCTAAGAAATTCCAAAAATGCTGATATATGCAAAATACATTAGACGAAAAATTGTTTATTTTCAAAATTAAAAATTATGGAAAAATTCTATAAATTAAAATAACAGTATGTCTTAAAAATCTTATCCAAATCCGAAACAAATATTTTATTATATTTAAATAAATCCTTATGGTTTATAAACGATTCCATAGTGATTTTCAGAAAATTTGATTTGGACATAACTTACCGTATACAAGACGAAATCTCGATTTTTCACCTCCATTAGAAAAATATAGCTTAACAGATTCCAACGTTTCTTGTTTCAAAGAAGAATGACTTATAACGAACCCTGTATATTCGTTTAAAGTTCAAAACGTAATATTACGAACTACCGTGACATTACGAGCTCGATTTAAATTATATTATAGTTAATACATTCAAAACATTTTATTTTAAATAAAATCGTTAAAATAAATTAATTCTAGACTGAACTAAATATATTAAATTATCTAATTCGCACAACACTGTCAATTCTACGATTTCGACTATTTCGGAAATAAATATATTATCATCCCATTATTTATATTAAATAAATAATAAAAATTATTTAATACAAATCATTTGTATCTTTAAATCCACTTTTAAATAATTAAATAAATTAATTATTCGATCGTTAAAAATCCAGGACATTACATTCCTTTCCCCTTAAAATAATTTGTCCTCGAAATTGCTAAGCAATAAAAATGCTATAATTATAACTCCTGACAAGTACTTGGTTGAAATTCCAAACTTCACATTTACATAATTCAATTCTTGTGATGAATATTTTCTACTTATATCGATACCTGACCTTTTATTTTTCATTCCAAATGATATGTCCACCATTTTTGGACAATCTATTACCACATACTTATCCTTAATCTGTATGTCGTTTTGTATATTCCCACATGTATTCCAAATTGATTTTTAAATTAATTTGTCAACTTGCTTGACCAATCGGGTTTTCTATTCTCTTATACAATTGACAAGTTGATTTTTAATTGTCAAAATTTTCTTAAAATTTTTTTAACTCTTTAAATTTTCAAAAAATTTCGCCACCATCTCCTTTGCATGGCTCAATCGGTACAACCACAACTTGCCTCTCTAGGCCCTCTCTAATCCAATAGAAATAAAAAAGCCAAGCAACTTTCCTAGTAGGCTCATAAAATCATCAACCCAAGTAATATTGTAAAAATGTACCTTTTTCGGGAATTCAACTCTATCTCTTCCATTTGTTATCAATTCATCATATACCAACGTCTTGATCTCCACTTAATTCATTCTCGAACCACCCATTTGCTTATAACCAAGACAAATTCCATTTCAAACTCCAGTTCCAATCTGAATACCAAGTTCTTATTCAACAATCCAATTTGATTCCAAATTATCTGTAATCTAATCCAATTTTATTTAACTTAGTTTAAGTTAAATTTCAATTATTTATTCACTTTTACCATTTCAATCCATTTAACTTCTTAAGTTCAATTAAAATTTCATATTTCAAATTCTTGGGTTTTATTTCAAATCAGTTTGAAATCATATATATATTTACACATAACAATTGCAATTGAAAATAATTTGTTCTATCAAAACAATTTAAACACAAAATCTTTGGTAGCAACCCATCACTCAGGAACTTGAAAAATGAACACTGATGGTGCTGCAGTTATCATCAGAATTATTTTCCAGCAACCGAAGTGAGTTCGATATTATTTCTTCAAAACTTATTCTTAAATACTTCCATTTTGAAATCAATTCAAAGTACCTTTTACAATATTTGAAAAACATTTTCAAATCACATAGGATCTTAAACTTTCCTTATATAATTCAAAATTCAATTCCAATCACCTTTCCAAGTTTCTAGAATTTTAATTTCAAATTCTGATTTAATTCCAGATTTAGTTCATCTGATTTTATATATATTGTACTTAAACGAATTCTAATTGGTTATTTATAACCATCTTAATTATAATCTTATTTGATTATAATAACAACCAACACATCCAATATTTATTTATATTATTTCCAATATATACTTCCTTTTTTTTATAAAAAATATTTTGGGTAAAATTAATCCATTTACCCTTTTTCAAAACATACTGTGTCGGCTTATCGTATTCGATCGTTTAGAAATCCCTATCGACATTGTGGTTCCCTACCGTCGACCAGAATTCATAAGCCACTCAATCAATAAATCTCTACAATATAAAACCATTTTCTTTCATAATCTACAAATACACTTTCTCGTATATATGCACTCAAACTCAATCTAGAGTATTACTAACCTCATCTCTATTGAGTTACGCCACAGATCCAAGGTATCACTTAACCTTTAGATTTGATACCACTGTAACGACCCAAGGATTTTCGACCTTGAAAATCAACACAAAACGCGACGTCGACTATTTAAGCACCGGAAAAATTAGATCATTAATATAAAGAAGCTAGAGGGTGAGAAATAGAAGAAAGTTAGAATAAAAGAAGAAGAACACAACAGAACAGAATAAACACGAATCTTACAGCGGAACGAATAAAATGTATTATATAACAACTTTAGAAATACAAAATTGTAATTTGTAATACATACCATTATTAGAGTACACATATAACATCACAACGGAAATAAACTATATATATGTATGTATGTATCAAATTTTGAAGCCTCCTGCTCCAAGCTCGTCCAAGTATATCTGTGAAATCCTGACTACTTAACTAGACGTACAAATTTGGGCACCCAAGAGTTTTAGGTAAAAACAAAACAAAATAAACTATGGGCCAGTCATGGGACTGGTGTGAGTAAACTCCAAACATTTGGTTTAACTTTCAAAAATCCCTTTCAAAAGAAAGGATAATCGTAAGACCGATCCACACATAAACACGGATGGTTTTTACCTTACGATAACCCAAAACATTCTTTCAAAACAATATTATTATGATATTATAATAGTATATATATACAAATAAAATAATCTAGCATAACGCTTGGATCTCACGTTATACATACATAGTATACAATCAAAACTGCAGGCACTTATTGTAGGATGGATTTCCCATTATGATAAGGTATGGAACCACATTCCGATCAGTGTACTCTAGAGAGGATACGCTGGAGTTCAACAAGAACATCTTGCAACTCAGCCACACATGACCGACCATTCATTTCGCTTGAAGGTTCCGAATATTCTGCCACCTTATGGTTTGTATACCAACATAACCGTTCCCGGGAGATACAGAAGCGAAAGAAGAATAAAAATGAATATTCTCTAGATGGTGACAATATACACTAATTGGGAGTGACCCACTTAACCATGCTGCCTGCCCGATTTTTATCATTTCCCGGTTGACGAGGCTTGAGGTCATAACGTATCTTTTGGAACGTCTGGCCATCATTCACTTTGAAGGTCACATTGTCAAACCCGCCAAATCACAAATTGAAATCCCCAAAAATACCACGGGTATAAAGCTAAGAGAAACGAATTTATCCGCCATCAAACATAAAAAAGTTTGAAGAGATCAACTTACGTGATTTATTAGATATACTCTGTCAGGCATTCGTCCATACAGACCTAGGACTGGACAAATCGAAGACACTATTCTGTAAATCCATCTAAGGAAATTTCTACCTAGGATCGCTATAGCAGTCTTTGCATAATCTTCATCGTCAATTATCTTCATCATATTTGATTCGCAACGCTAATGCCCATACGGAGTGGTTTTCAGATAATAAATCTGATCCCGGTCTCTTCGTATTGACAATGGAAAAATGGTCAAAAACTTTGATAGTCGGTTATTTAACTATCAAAGGAAAACATCCATACAAACAACGATCTTATTTCCAAATGGAAATTATATCGATCAATCATCAATCAACACTGAAGGCCGAAACCAACATCAGATCGACACTCAGAAAGTCGTTCAACTTGACTAGTCTCCAGTCGGTTTCTAATTTCTTTAACTCCATTCGTAACTTCTTATTATCAAAAATCATTTCATTCTCTATACTTAGAAAATACCTCTGGTTATAAATTATTATTTTTTCCAAAATCCAATTATATAGATTTCAAATATCATCGGCAAAAAGCATTAATTTTAACGATAGCTTTATAATACCTTCTTCCAAAATATTTAAATTTAAAATATAACTTTGATTATTTATTTATTTAAAATAAATAAATATTATTTAATTAATTAATTAAATCTTAATTAAAAACGAAATGTAAATGGTACCTTCCTGAATTCGATATAACCTAATTTCAGCGTATAAATCTCTTTCGAATAATCTCTATTCGATTAACGTTCTGGACGTCAGAATAAATTCACCATTTCAGGTCAACTCAATTTCTAAATTCACTTTTGAATTATCACTTCAAATATTTACCAATTTCCTTTGTAACAATTCCAATTTGCAAAACGTTTGCTTTTAAATAATTATTAATTTTAAAATGTGAATACTATTCCTTTACAGAAATCTGGACTCGTTATATCAATCAAATCTTGATTTTTATTTATAAATGCCAATACAGGTTCGCCTTTTGTTTATCGAGTTATTTTATAAATTCATATTCATATTCTGCTTCATAAATTTCGTTTACAAGAACTCTTTTTGTTAATTATACATTAAGTTTATAACTTAAACCTCGACTTCATATCCGATTATAAATTACTGGTTTCGAACCAAGTATTAACTATCTTGTCAAATTCTGAATTGTATTATATATAATTTCAAAAATAAATAAATTAATTTAATAACATTCGACATCGTCGAATTCTAATTACAAATCCTTATGGTTTTTATTTAGTTCTATTCACATTTCGAACATCGAAATAAATTTCATTGTTTTCTTTTGAAAAATGATTTTTCATTTTCCTTTCTAATATTCATTCTTGAATTTACATTCCCAAATTATTTTACAATAATTATTTCATCCCATTTATTAATATCGTTTATAAACCAAACTCCTTGTTTTAATATAGATAAAAACAAGTTATTTTATTCTAGTCCATTCGAAATTTAATTCTATTAAAAAAATAGATTTTTCCTTTTCAAAACTCGAAGTCTTTTCCAATATACTTTTATGGTACTTAAATACCAATTATTTCTGGGTCAATGTTATTCAAACACCCCAAACACACAATAATCAACCATCGATTATTTTGTTACATTATATAGTACCGTATATGAAAAACAACAATATAATTGTTGAGGAATCCAGTTGGATCCCTCCAACTTATTTCCCTGCATCCATAGATGTTAATCAACATAAATTACATCAATTTTCGATCAATATGTGATATTATATAAATAAGTTCAGTATTTAACCAACGTTTTTTTATATATATATATAACTGTATCTATAATTTCAACCAATTTATAAGCAATTCATATCTAAACAACCATCACACAACATTCAATCATTATTTATCACTTCTAAAATATGTTTATAAAATTATAAAACTGAAAAGGGTTAGTGAGTTTACTCCCTTGGTCGTTAATCATTGAAAAACGATTGAAGTCAGTTGATTTAACTAGATGTTTTATTTTGCCTAAATTGTAATGTGCTCCAAATCTCTCCCAGCCAACTCCAATACATAGCCTGCAATCATACGATCCTAACAGATCTTGTTTCGTTAAATTTCGATAACGTATGAACAATATTTTTAGTTTACAACCTATATATCATAAAATATTTAATTTAACTAAATATAAAATTTGGGCTTTAACCTTTTCATATCAGCCCACGAAAAATATGACCCGCCTGTGAACAGTCTCCTCCACCTCTAGATTAAAAAATCCAATCCCGCAAGCTTCTTTATAATGCTAATTCACTACGTCCCGTTCTCTTTTCGGCCCTTTTTTATTTTACTGGGCCTCACTGTTTAGAGGTTGGCCTACCATCCCACTTTACACCCGCATGCACAGTACACGCTCCTGCTAAACTCCTTCTTCCCGCAACAAAAAACCATTCTCCAGTACATAAATATTCACCATTTCCAAAACTTTCGAGCTCCCATACTCCCCGTACACTCAATGAAAAACCACAAAACTAAGACCTTGAACTCCTCTTCGAGAGTACTTTGCCGCCATTACCATATCCCCAACCTCATCGCCATGCAACATTACGCGTCATTCAACCATGAGCTACTGCTCTAGAAAAAGAACAACATTTTTTTTTATTAAATCCTCAAAAAACTTAAGATCAATGCCATTCAATGCCACGAAGCCTACTACACTCGCCATTCTCCAAATTGGCGCCTCAATCTCTATGTAAAATAAACCTGAGGCTATGGCACCTCAAAATGATCGAACTGGAAAGTCCCGAAAACTAACCATACCAATGTTATATTAAAGAGATTTCTTTGGGAATTTCACATATATAAATATTGAAATTTTCTGGTGTGAAACGAAGTGGAAACATTTTTGGAATGCCATGAAATGGGTTCAACATCGACTAAAATTTCTGAAAGGAAGAAAAGAATGGCAGCATGTTTTATACTCTTTCCAAAGCAAGGGTGCCTTGTAATAGGTCACTGTAATGTAGGTAGGTTAGCATAGGATTTCATACTTAAGCAAAAAAGCTTTAGAACCCACGTGATGTTTTAGGTAGCCTGTACAAGTTAGGACCTTCTTTTTATATATTTTTTCTCTTCGATTGCTACGAAGAAGAAGTTGATTTGGCCTCTCTGAAGTAGGAAAAGGAACAAACAGAAGACGCATGTGTATTTTAAATTTTTCGACTTGAAGTAATATAGGTCTGAAACTTAGATTCTAAGTTCTACGTGGAAACCACTGTTTAGTTTAGGGTATAGGTTGGCATGGAATTTTCACTTCAAAGGATAGTTGGGCACATTAATTTCTTTATTTACGGAGGAAGCAATGTGGTATAGGGATAGCATAATTTTAGGTTAGGGTTAAGTAGGCTGAAAGGTGTTTGGCCAGTAAGTTTATAAAAAGGATTTGCGGACTCCGTTGCGTAAAATTTCTGTTTGTTAACGAACCGCTATCGACAAAAATAGAAATGTCGTTGAGACTAGCAGTGTGCCATGATCCCGAAAATATAATAAAATAGACTACTTAATTTATTCTAAGAAATTCCAAAAATGCTGATATAGGATGCAAAATACGTTAGATGAATAATTGCTTATTTTCCAAATTAAAAATTATGGAAAAATTCTATAAATTAAATTAACAATATGTCTTCAAAATCTTATCCAAATTCGAAACAAATACTTTAATATAATTAAATAAACCATTATGGTTCATAAATGATTCCATAGCGATTTTCTGAAAATTTGATTTGGACATAACTTACCATATACAAGATGAAATCTTTATTTTTCACCTCCATTAGAAAAATATAGCTTAACTGATTCAAACGTGTCTTGTTTCAAAGAAATCCGACTTATAACGAACCCTGTATATTCGTTTAAAGTTCAAACCGTAATATTATGAGCTACTGCGACGTTACGAGCTCGATTCAAATTATATTATATTTAATACATTCAAAACATTTTTAAATAATAAACTCATTAAAATAAATCAATTCTAGACTGAATTAAATATATTAAATTATCTAATTCACACAACATTGTCAATTCTACTATTTCCGACTATTTCGGAAATAAATATATTATCACCCCATTATTTATATTAATTAAATAATCAAAATTATTTAATTCAAATCATTTATATCGTTAATTCCAAATTTTAAATAATTAAATTAATTAATTATTCGATGGTTGAAAATTCTGGACATTACATAATTAAGAAGTTATATAGTTTTGGTATCTTTAAATCAAAATTATCACATTTCCTTTTCTTTGGAACTTTTCAACTAGCCTCTCCTTCTTGAGTTTTAAAACACTCATGCACATCCATATAACTAGTATCAATGGGTAGGATCGGATCTTCTTGTTCGGATATCCATTCGGCATCACTATCTAAATCTGAAAGGCATATAGGATCAAGTGCATCTTTTTGCTTTCTTTTTTCATGTCTAATTTCAAGTTGAAGATTGTACTTTACAAAAACCAAAGAATTAAGTCTTTTTTCTCTAGATGGTTGTGACTTTTAGTATGAGCCTATAATTACATTTCATTATTAGAACTTTAAGTTGACGAAAAACTATATTATGTTACATTATTTATATTTATACCAGATCAAATGTACTCCAATTACGTTCACAGCCAACAGAACTTCATGCCAAACTAAAAAATCTTATAGCAATCTTTTGCAACTCTAAGCACTCACAACATAGCTCTCCCACCATAAAGCTATTTATTTGGATTAGTTATAAATGTTAGGCGAATATTAAAATTTATGCAAAAAAGTTCATATGATGTATACAATAAATATATTTGAAAAAATAATTAAATATAAATCTTACTAGGTTGTTTGGTTGTTCGACTAGCAACAGCCATTGCTCTTACAAATTCGCCTTCTCCTAAGGAATAAATATCAAATTGTCGATCTATTATAGCTCTTTCTTTTTTGTTGTGAACCATTCTTTCAATTGTATCATATAGTCCTTTTTGGTCTCCATGTCCTTGGAATAGCTATCATTATAACGATACTTCGGATTCAAAAACATTCCAACCGCATGCAACTACCTATGAAGTTGAGCATTCCATCTTTTATCTATGATATCCTATAAATCCTTATACCTATACTCAATATTATCAAAATTTTGTGTAATTTTTTCTTTTGCTTGGTCCATAGCTTCATAAATATAACCCATTGCGGGTTTTGCATCTCCATCCACAAACCGAAGTACCTTAACTAATGGAATAATACTTTTTAAGAAATATTTTATGCCATCCCTGAATTCTTTTTTAGCTAAAATAATCTCTTGAACCTCAATTCCCTTAACCATTCTATCAAATTGGCAGTCCTCTCATTTGCTAGAAGTAAACATTTTTCACAAACTTTGAAGGTTTTCCAACACACTCTTCAAAGTTAAGTATTGCGTTGCAAATCTAGTGACCGTTGATGTAACATCTCGTATTTTTAGTGGTCAAATATTTAGCTTATTTCAATATTTTAAATGTTGATTTGAAATTTAAATAGCTTAAATTCCATAACTTTGAATATTAATAATAAATTCTAAAGTAGTAAATATAAGTGGAATTTGTTATATATTATGAATTGGGCAACATAAAAGGAATTAATGTTGTTAGATTTAATTATATTAACGATTTCCTTTATTAAACAATGTTTGAACGTATAATTTATTTAATTAAAAACGAGCCTGCAACGGAGCGGTATGTTTACGTTTTGAACTTTAAATGAATGTATAGAATCCAATATAAGTTGGAATTCTTTGACACAAGAATCGTCTGGATCTACTAAATAACAATTTTCTAATGAAAAAGAAAAATTGAGATTTCCTATTGTAGATTTTGATTATGTCCAAATCAAATTTTCAAAAAGTCGCTATGGAATCGTTTATAAACCATAACGATTTATTTAGTAAAATAAAACGGATTTTAAATATAGATCTTAAGAATAGATAATTTTCAAATGACCTCGGATTTCGACACAATTAACTTTATAAAATCCGTAATAGTTAGTTATTGTAAATCTCCAGTTTAAAGTCAATTGGAATTATTTTGTGACTGTGCAAGGTATGAACGCGTATAGTTTAACCATTTAAAACTAAAATAGTATTTTTATAAACATTCTCGGAATTCGTCAAAACCAGTTCCATCATGTTTGAAATATTAAGCAATTGCATGGTTTCTAATTTTGTTTCGAGCGGACATCGTATGTGATCGTAAGAATTAAAAAACACAACAATACCCATCTACGTATGTATATATATATATATATATCACTTCTTCGATGAAGCAAATAGCTGAAATCCAAACCAACACATATATATTCGAAACTTTAGAAAATCACAGGAAATTGAAATCAAAACAGAATCATGTGATTTTTGATTCATTAAGATCGCAAAAGTGAGAGCTTTCTCTTGTATGCTTATATGGGTTCACAAAAAAAAAATTGACGATGGAACAAGATGGAACAACGTGGGAATGGATCATAGAACGTTGGAAGGGGAGGCTTGGGTTGACTTCGACGACATTGCAGGGTTCGGGGGTGGTTAGAGAGGTTGGTTGATGCAGTTTAGGGGATTTCGAAGACAATAGGGATCGCTCTGTCTACTGTGGGGGTATGGAGCAGCGCTGGAGAACGCGGATGACCGAAGGGGTTGCGGTTTCGGTAGTGAAAGTATTCGCAAGAAGGAGGCTTTTGGTGGTGGTTTCGTACTTTTTGGTGAAGAACAAGGAGCTGCATGCAGCTATGGAAGGAGGTCTGAAGCGGCTGCATGTTTCAAAAAGGAGGAGAGGTTATGTGGAGGAATAAATAGTGTAGGAGGTGGGCCGTGAGTGTATTTTAGGCCTGGGGCCTTACTTGTTTTTTTACAAAAAGAAAGAAAGAAAAAATGAAAAAAGGAGGGAAAAAAAGAGAATTGGAAATGGAGGTGGTGGAGAAACAGGCACGTTTCAAGTACTGGCCGAAGTTGACATAGACTCGTTTTAAGAGATGGAAGGGAACTGTCTGACAAAAGGCATGGTGGTGTTAGACATTCGAGACATCGAAGTTTGCAAGTGAATTGGCTTCAGACAGGGTGACTGTCTCGAAGCTGAAATGTAAAGAAAGTAAAGAGGAGTCGGGCTTCTTAGGAACCGGGGAGAGGATAGATTAAAGTTGTTAACATGGTAATTAATGGAACGATATATTAGTTAAATAATTAATTAAAATCAATTCAAGTTAGTATCATGAAGCGTACAATTATTTCATGCACTATTAGATTTCAGCAAAACAAGAGGCATTGGAATCGTATTGGCGGAGGCTACGCGTATAAGATGGTTTGGTTTGGATCAAAAGCGAGTGGGATTTCAACTAATTTTAAATGCTCGTTTAAAATTAATTGTAATAACACAACATCATCAATCGAAAAAGAAATGGAGAGTTAACTCTCACGCTTTCTGGAATTCAATGCTGTGATTTAACTCATATAACTAAAATTTATCGTTGATAGTACACATTGTAGGTTTGGATGCTATGGATGATTATTACTTGTTGTTTATCGATGTTTGTCAATAATTATAATCCCATTAATTAATTAATTTCATATGTTATTATCACGAACTATGATGCAGGGATGAACATGTTGGAGGGATCCGACTGGATTACTCAAATAAATTATATGTTATTTGTTTTTCATCTTATTCATATATACATATTGTTCATCCCAAATAACGTTATATCCTAATTGGATGTTGATTATTGGTTGGATAATGATTGTTGAATTGAAATTCAAAGATTGTTGTGTTTTAATCAATAGACAATATTAATTAAGTGGTTGGCAACGAATGACCTAAAACCCATCTTTTTAAATGTTGATTTTCCGTCAGACGAATGAACGCAATAAAGTTATAAAATTTATTTTCATAACTGAAGCAAGATTTTCAACAATATTTCTATAAGTTATATAAAAATGAAGTTTCGTAAATAGATCGATGTTTATAACTTATTTTTATAAATTTTTATAGCATGATTATATAATAAGATTTTTATGTTTGAATAAGTTTTATAAACCCATAAGCAATGAATTAACCTACGGTGGTTTGAAATGATTGCTTTGAGAAAACAACTACGTGGTTTTATTAAATTAATTGAGTTAATAATTAAATAGAAAGTATTAATATAAATCAATTAACAATTAACAAATGTTTACTAGTTGACTGAGTCAACAGTTTCGGTTGAAATTGTTTTTTAGATTAATTTGTTTTCTAATAAATCCAATAGAAATAGTTCTTACGAAAAATCATTAAACTTAACGAATGTTCTTAGAAGTCCATTAATCTTTTAATTTACCATATTTTAAGATAATAGTCGAGAAGTTTATTATTAATAAAATTAATTATTACTTTAATTACCTTTTAGAGGAAAACAATTGTTCTATTTTGTGTTAATGACTAAGCTGACTATTTTATTTTAGTTAACGATGAACTTAATTATTTTAATTAATAATAATTAAGGTGATTAAATTTTAATTGGAATTCCATTTTAAAATGAAATCGAGTTATAATGAAATCTTAACCGAAGGGTTATGAAAGGATTTTCCCATGTTTTACAAATGAAGTATAAAAAGGAATTCAAGGCAAACGCGGTGATTTTAAGTAAGTATTTAGTGAAAGGAGACATTAAAAATAAAAGGAAGACGTTTAATTGAATTGTGAAAAAAGCATGAGAAATGGGTAATAATACCATATCTAAATTGGAATAGTGAATGTAATTAATATTATAATGGGCATAAGTTTTGAAGTTACAAACTTTTATTTATCTCAAGATAAGAACGTTGTTGATCAAGGTCTGAGAGGTAAATAGAGTATCCCCACTTGAAAGATTTCACTATTATCGAGCGATGGTATTAGTTTGTACGGAAAAGGAAATAAAAGAGGTTTTTGCCAATAGCGATATTTCGAGATCAAGGAAATAAAGGAAGGAGTCTGGTAAATATATTTATTTTAAAATTATAAGAATTGATTACTGTTTTCAAAGTAACAAAAGCAGGAGAGATGCGTTGAGATGAATATATAGATTTGATTTGTAAGAATCAACAAATTGGTTTTAATGAATAATTTTAAGGGCCTGAGCTATTGACATACTTATCTGTACTAGTGGATTTGATAGTTAAGGAATGGACTATCAAATCAATATTCCTTTTGACTATTGGCGAGTTAGTTCAAAGAGACCGGGATGGGAATACTAGACCCAAAACCACTTCGAACCATCTGTGTGTTCGAAACTATTTTGTTGGGATGTTATAAAGATGGAGCATTGAAGACATTGGATCTTCATGAGAGAAAGAACTACTCGTTAAAGTTCTCTGGCTAGCTACCAGAGTTATTATGACTTGGATTATGTCATGATTGAAATCTTCTGATTGCAAGGACTTCTCGCTATTGATCCTTAGGATGATTCCTATATATTATACGGTAGGAGGGTGCCTCTGGCTCACCATGTTCTTGGATGACTTGTATGAATGAATGTATGTCAGAGTATTTCCTAAAAGTCACGTACGTTGATTTTTACAAATATACCAAGTTTAGTGGCGGAGAAGACACCTTCTCTTAGCTTAACACCCAGAGTATATTTATGAACGTCAATTAGTGGTTTGATGGATCTGACGATGTGGCATTCAAAGTAAACACTGATATGATGTTCTAAAAGGTAATCATAACCTCAAGCCTCATCAACTGGGAAATGACAGAAATCGGGCACGCAACTCATTAGGGTGTATTGTCACCATCTAGAGAAAAATGCATTTGTTCTTCTATTGCTTATGTATCTCCCGGGAATATGGTGGTTGCTGATCCCAACCGTAGGGTGACAGTATATTCGATACACTCAAGTTGAATGAGTGGTCAATGTGACGACCCAAACTTCCGGGGTACGAAAGTAAGGATAATCATAGGAGCATAACATAATTAAAATAATAACAGATCTCAGATAATAGCAGAACATATAAACCAATGCAACGGAAATGGTAAAGTCATCACAAACATCATCACAGAACATCAGAGTACGCAGTACATGATACACTTAGCAAAACAGATGTCTAAAACAGGGAAAGAAATAAAGTCTTAATCTCCCAAAATACATCAATACTCAATATTGTCTCAATGTCTCAAGCAGTAAATAAAAAGACAAAAAGAAAAGATCCTTCATCATCTTCATCAGCAAGCTCTAGTCCAGAAAACATCCCTACCTGAAACAAGTCAATTGGCTGCCCGTGTGGAAAGAGGGCACCCGAGTTTGCAAAGTGAAACAAACTACAAGTCAGTTATGGGACTGGTATGAGAAATCTTATTAAACTAACAATACGGCAAATCACTGGACCACGCCGCTAACGCGGAATGGGTTTAACTCCATTGGATTGCCGGTGCATAAGTTTTATGAATTTTAAGTCAAAAATAACGCAATTCTTTTTAGAAAATGAAACCATTATAAGACTCAAGTCCCATCACACAATGCAATGCAAACGGAGGATAGAGTTTTACCTTATAATGATAAAAAATGCTTGATACGTAGAAAATAATATTTTTTTAATATTATTATTAGTGTCTAATATGTTTCAAAAATACTTCAAAGTAAATGTATCAATCCTAGACGGCATAGATACCATATACTATGTCGTCATATGTAGGTATACAATCAAAACCGTAATATTGTATTGGAAGTTGGGTTTCCATCATGAGTCAAGGCTAGGGACGATCTCCTAACCGATTTGAGACACTCTAGCAATGTCTCAGGATTTGGACGCTGGCGAACCCTTGGATCCAGCAGGGATGGTCCACAAATACTTTAATGGATTAGTTATGCCTGAACACACGCTCCCCGATCCTATTGGACCTATAAATTGGCCATTGGCGACCAATAAAAATATCTGAGGCACCTCATTCCATCAACCACATAAGTAAAAATGTCGGGCCTTGTAAAAACCCAAACACCACTTCTAGCTAGAATGAAACGTGTGCACTCCCTGCGTTCCGTTGTCCCGTTTTTGACTCTACCGGGGTGTGAGGCTCACGAGGTAACGTAATACACAAAGTTATGCCTAAATAGGCTATGCTTTGATCATCATCCACAGGGCTCTGCTTTTCAACAAAAGTCTCGATCAATTGCATCTTGGGATGTCACATTGACAGTCCATACCATGCGATTGATAACTACCAATATATAACCTTCGAGCTCGTGCGTCTCAAAGAAGCTAAGGGTGTTAAGCAAGAGAATAAATTCCCCGCCACCACAAATATATACTAATAGAAATCAATTTAATTACACAGAATGAAATTTAATGTCGGACACACATCCATTTACAAGTCCGTTCTGGGTCTGAACGAAACCGGAGTCACCTTATTCCTCGTCCCGTATGTCCAATACGCAAGTGAGGTGCTCGTGTGTCCGGACGTACTGACGATCAACAAGTACGTCCGGACAACTACCACTTTAACCCTTTATTGGTAGCAAGCCAATGTCAGGCATCAGTAGTTATCCTTTCGATGTGAAGACCACCGGTCTTCAATCGCCGTCTTTAAGATCTTCATTTTAGATCGTCGTATGACCATTTGAAATGAGATTTAACTCGGTCTTTTCAAATGATCCTCGCATATATATAGTTTAAAATCATTTCATATCATTAATGATATTTAATAACGATTAATCTCTATTTTTATTTATATAAAAATAGACAAATTTATTTAACGACGCGGATCGATGGGCGGCCCTGGCGCTGTTTTTACCAAAATTTGATTTACTCATATCTTGAAATCTAACCATTGGATTTTAACAAAATTCATATCGATGGAAAGATCTTCCCAAAGTGGCCCTAACGGTTCTGGTTTTGGGAAAATCCGACGGTTGGATCTTACGGTATAATCGTTTAAAGTGACGATTGCCAAAACGCGAACTACCGTGCGCGATTCATTTTAAATTTTAATTATATATATATATATATATATATATATATATATATATATATATATATATATAAATCATTTGGCGGTTTCAACTACTTTCAAACAATCACATGCAAGCCAAATACGGTTTATATTCATGTTAGAAATTTTATATATGATTTTCATAATTCTTCTTACATGATAAAAATGACGATTTGAAATAAATCGTGTTTTAATGACTAATTATTTCTAATGGTAACTAAATTACATTGAAAATATATTCATAATGTTCACCCTTTTTTGTTGAAAACAAATGGCAATAAAAACACGATTTTTGATTCTACTATTTTTATTGTATCTAAATTTATAATAAAAATGTGACATTTAAATCTATTCTTTTTATTGTCTCTAAAACGACAACAAAAATGTAACATTAAAATCTGTTCTTTTTATTGACTCTAAAATATAAATATAAATATAACTTTTTAATTGTATGTCTTTTATTTCCTCTAGTTTGACAATAAAAATATAACATGTATTTCTACTCCTTTATTTACAACTAACATGTCAACAAAAATGTCATTTTTGATTTATTCTTTTTATTTCCAACTAACATGTAAATGGAAATGTAACCTTTTTTTTATGTTTTTATTTGTATCAAAAGTGCTAATGAAAAATTGTAGCTTTTTATTCTTTTTTTTTTTTTTTTTTTTTTTCAAACCAAAATATTTCATACCATACAAACAACTACTACAGAACGCATTACAGACGCAAAACCAAAAAGAAAACAGAAGGAAAAGCTAC